>JAHBCN010006153.1:0-50763 GCA_019359885.1 Listronotus oregonensis | reverse complement strand
CTGCTCCATCAGGTCCAAATTCCGAATATCCAGAATGCTCATATCCGTATCGCAAATCAGGCTTTAATTTTACTTTCACGCATAAATCACGAGCAGGTGGAATTCGTTTACTTGGGTAAATTATCTGCTTATATTACCAATTTGCAATTTTCAATTTTAATATAACATATTCGTAATTAAAAAAAGCTACGAGTGAACTGCTAGGTAAAGTTACCTTTCCAATATTTAATATGTAATGATTTCCTTTAAATATAAATAAATTAGCCGGTAATTAGTAAATTAAAATAAGCAATATCTGTAGATTGGGTAATAAGTCATGTAAATTTTTATTTAAAAACTATTTTAAATAAATAACCTAATGAAAGTATACATTTTTATTGTTGTAGGTGAATCTTTTAAAGATCAATTTAAAACTTATCAAAAAAATTTTTTTTTTTAAATACACACACTTGCTTTAAAAAAAATGTCTATAATTTTCTGTACATGTGAGCATATATTAAACTTAAAGCCAATGCGCCATGGTAATAACTAAAACACTTTAACATGGTTATAATTAGGTAATGCAATTCCGAAGGTTTTGCCTGTGATGGCAAGTGATATCTTTGGGGGTTTATACATTATTTTCTTGAAAGTGTTAGACCATGTTATGGTTTCAATATCACTAAAATCTTGGACTTCCATTGTCTTTATTTGTTAATTAATACATAACGTTTTGGTTATTGATGTATCTTCAATCGTTTAGGAGCTGGCACGACACGGTTTTCCAAGCGAAAATCGCAGCAATAATGCATTGTTCGTGATGATAAAAAAAAGGGAGTAAAGGAAAACACATCGTCGTTTTACTCAGAAGGCCAAGCGCCCCCGAAGGCCACCCAGTTCTCCAAAAGTTAATTCCAAACTGTGGGGGACTGATACAGGCCCTGGATAAATCGGCCCAAACAAATTTACGGTAGCCTGGGTACCAGGCCACGAGGGCCACCCAGGTAGCGAAGAGGCCGACGACCTAGCTAAAAGAGAGATCACCCATGGACATGATAGGCCCTGTGCTATCCTGTGAAATCTCGGCAGGCCTCCTTAAAGCATTTATTAAGAGCTGGGTAAACAGAGAGTTTCAAAGCTGGTGGGTACAAACACCAGGACAACGACAGGCAGAGAGTTCATTAAGACCTGCTCGGGCAAGTTAACCTTGGACCACGAAACAGTCGTAAAGTCGTAAGGATAACGGTAGGTCAGCTAACAGGACATTGCAACTTTAACAAGCACCTGGAAAGAATAGGTCTACGCAACCTGTGTAGGTTCTGCCAGGAGGCTAAAGGAACAGCCGTACATGTGTGGTGCCACTGTGAAGCACTATGTAGGCTTAGGCTAGGCTTGGTGAGGAAAAGCCAAAACCGCCAAGATATATGGAGGGCCAGTGTCAAGACTCTGGAGTCTGTTGAAGACGGGCCTGGACAAGGTACTCTAAAGAACGATAGAAGAAACCACAATAAATCTGGTAAGGTTGCAGTGGTAGTGGTCATTTTTGCCATCTCCGCTAAAATAATCAAATAATCTAATCTTTAACCGTTTTTAAGTGACAACTAGAAACTATTCTTGAAAGCTACGACTTTGACCGATTTTTTACAGTTCAGCAACGGCTGCCAGTTATTCAGAATATCGATACTAGACTTGCTAAATACATTTTGATTGTTTACAATTAATACACCCACTTTAACTTGTCTTTTCTTCCAGTGGGTTTCTTTATGAATAATTCTTGCTTTCCACCATTGTATGCGGTGTTGTTTGAATTTGGTAGATATAGTCATTATTTAAACCATTGTGATCCGGTCTCGTCTTAGTAAGAAAACTGGATTGGGATTTAAATGCCGTTTTAATATTATACTTATTCGCGACTCTTTTTTTTTCAAAGTTTCTTTAAGATATGTTCTTCTTCTTATTCCTGGGAGTTCAGTTTAAAGCCTCGAAAACACAGTCATGTTCGCTGTCGCAAAAAATGTCTGCAAATGCTCATCCCTTACACATGAGCGGCCAAGTTCTGCAGAGCAAAGAATCGTTTAATCTTGTCGGTGTTACTTTTGAGAATAACCTCAACACATTTCATCCATAGCTTCGGCGGCTTCAAGAAAGTTTCTCTTCCGAGCCAGAAAATATTTCTCTTCTTCCAACCTGTACCTTTTATGATCCCAAATCAGACCCCTTTAGAATTTTTTCTCATGTCGGGGGAATGGCGTCCCCTACAGCACTTAGCATTCTGGACTCCATTCAAAGAAAGCCGTTCGTCTTATTAATGATCCAAGTCCAAAAAGGCTTCCTCTTCTTGCCCCCGTCGAGCTGTAGGGATCTGTCGCTCTTCTATAATTTTTTCCGGCTTCGCTCAGAGGAATTGGCCAGTATAATTCCTTCGGCCCCCTAATAGAGCAACGTAGTGCAACTTTTATGTTTCTATAGGTATTTTCACGGCTTCTGCTCAGAGGAATTGGCCAGTATAATTCCTTCTCTGGCAGCTCCCAAAATAGTGAAATTTTATGCATCCTTTTACAGTTTAATTAGACTATCTTCTTGTATCCGCTGGATAGAGTGGTGGAGTTTAGTTGTGTAGGTAGGTAGGTTTTTAAAGTGAGTGGGTATAACACGCTAAGCCGATCTTGTGCTTTGGTGTTTTAATCTACAGTGTCCCTTAAATACTAGGTTTTAAGATGTACCCTTGATTGCTCCAGTAGTTTGACAGTATATTGTTGGTTCGGTGGGCTTATGATTTTGTTAGTTGTGTATCAATTAACCAATAAAGACAATAAAAATCCAAGATTTTAGTGTTATTGGTGTATACTTTATTAAATAAGAGAAATATATGAAATTTTTTAAATTTTAAAAAGTTTATCTTCTTAAGGGAAAAAAGGGGTGTTATGGTTTAAAAGGTGCAAATTTTTCCCCTCTGTTGCTATCAGGGTCATTGTGTGTCCTTGGACAGTCAATTGAGCAGGACATACTGACGCCAGCGAGTTGATCATACGGAATCTGTATCTTTTACCTGGAGTCATGGTGAAGATTTCCAATGGAGTGTTGGTCATGAAACCTGTATTGGGGTCTCGGAATTGTCCTTTACCGTTGATAAGAAGATTTTCAGGATCTTGTCCTAAAAAAAAAACAGAATAATTTAATATTTATCCTTAGAAAAACCAAAAAAACTGATAAATTACAAGCAAAAATTAAAATCGACGATTTTCATTTTTCAGTCTATATCTTTCATACTAAATTTTTTAGAAAAAAAAAGTACTGCAAAGTCTATATCAGCATTAAATCCTTTAAAACTTTTCCCCCAAAAATTTTTCAGCAAAAAAAAAAAAAAAAAAAAAAAAAAAAAAAAAAATTTTTTTCTCAACAGATTCCCCCGCATAAATTTATTTTTCGTAATTTTCAAGCGCCCTTAAACCCCAAAACCACCCATCCTAAAGCATATTACAAACTGAGTTCGGTTCGGTTAAACATAGCGGATGCGGAATGCAAAAGTATTCCCAGACGCGAGAACCCCCGAACTCAACGAATCCTTGGCGCGATTGTTGTTGTGTAGTTGGCCTACTAACGGGCGTCTCAATATTGTTTATTACGTTAGATTATAGAAAAATCCCAAACAATTAATAATGTATTACAATGTTCTTAAAAAAATAAATAAATAAGAAAATTAAATGAGTGCATCTTTTATCAAATCATCCCCAAAAAAAAAAATATTATTAAAACTAGTTATTTATGAAAAAATGTGTTAACTTATTTTTTTTTACGCACGGCCGCTTCGCATATAACTTATTCAAGTTATTATTTGGGATCGATTTTTCATAAAATATATTTATATCAGAAATTAAAAACCTAAATATCCCCAATAAGCAATAATAAAATAATTATAATAATTTTGGAAAAAATGTTTGAATTATGGGGTGTTCACTTTAGGCACTAGTGTGTAAAAAACTGCCTTTTTTGTTATACCCACACCCCACAGAAATCGTATAAAAACATCCAAATTAAAAAAATTTTTAGTGATTTATATGTCTGAAATAAATTGGAAAAAAAAAAAGCCCCTTTATAACCAGAACAACCCCAGATCGCCCTTTCTGGCTGATTCTCGTGGGGCCGGGGGGGCGGTCATGGTTAGTTCTAGTTAGTTAAAGGGTTTTTTATTTTCGCCAATTATATTTTAGGCTTAAATCAAAAAAATACCCCTCAAATTGAAAAAAAAACCATTCCTCTCCCATCAATACCTTCGGCCGACTTCGACTGATGTCGTAAATCGTTCGTGTTTGGGAATACTTTTCGCGAGCTCTCCGCATCCGCTAGTCGGTTAAACATGCATGCCGACGTTTATCGACCGAAGCGGGCAGTAGAAATTTTATCAGTTTCCTGCCTATGTTTCTACTACACTGGACCTGTCTGTTTTTTTTATATATATATATATATATATATATATATATATATATATATATATATATATATATATATATATATATATATATATATATATATATATATATATATATATATATATATATATATATATACAACAACTCATAAGTAAATATGTTACTAACCAGTGTTGACGGCTAATCTACCAGGGAACCTTTCAGCTGCATCTTCGTGCATCCAATCAGAAAGCAGTATAACGTGTGTTGTCAAATCGAAATCGTACAGATGGCTGTTGGGATCTCTGTTGGGTGGCTGTCTGATAACAATGCTTCCGTAAATACCGTCGATTTTTTGAAGACCTGTATGGGCGTGCCAGAAGTGGGTTCCTGCGTTACCAGCGATCCATTGGTATCTGTAACAATAAATGCTATTTTAGACATATTTTTTTAAATTCTATTTTTTTAATTATTATTCGTACACAATCTAAAAACACAAATTTAATATATTTCAAAAAATAATTTATTTAAAAAAACAAAACCAGATCACCAAATTTTGCCCGGTTACGTTTCCTGTTTAGAAATGATCTCATTAAAACATTTTTTAGCTTTTTCGGTAAAATGTAAAATAAAATTAACATAAAAAAGAAATGTGGGCAAATCTGAATTTAAACTGCCGAATTGTTATACTTTGAATGCTGATTGTAGCCCGGATATTAAAAAAACAACAAAACAAAAATGAGTTAGTCAAATAAATCTGTATTTATCTAAAAATTTGCGGTGGTTTTAATGAATTTTAAAGGTATTTTTATGGCTTTAGCTCGGGAGAATCCGCCACAAGAATCCTTTTTTTCTGTTTCCACTAAGGAGACATAAAGAATGACTCTTATGTATCCGTTATCTAGGAAAGCCCTGAACCTTCCACTTTATCTACTCCTCTCCTTTCTTAACATTTAAACTTTCAAATTTTTAAGTATTGTATTGATACACTGCATATCTCCCTATTACTCCACTTTCGATACCTACGGTATAATAATACTTAGACTTTTATCCTTCATTAATTATTTTGTAATAATAATAAAGATAATAAATAATTTTAATAAAAGTTTCTTTACACCCAAAACATACAATGTAGGTACAATAAAAAATTGTCCTAAAATTTATATAGTCAATATTCAAACTTCTTTGTTGGGAAATAAAATAGACAAGCTTATAAACATCTGTATCTGGATCTTTAATATTTTAATATTTTGTTTTTAACGATTTTATGTGTTTTTTAGACCTTTTATTTAATTATTCTTGATTATATTAACGATTACCTAATTAAATTTGATCTTTCCACCTTTTTGCATTCCTTGATCATAAAAAGTAATTGTCTGTATCATTAAAATGTAAATATTAAATTAACCCAAAAAATGTAAAGCTTTTGGAAGTGTCATCATATGGCATTGGTATTTTAAAATTGCACTATAGATATTGGGATCTTTTGAATTTAGGCTGCATTAGTTGCCTAATAAGGCTGTTAACATTAAAATTTTATTATTGTGTTGGGCAACGCCTTTAGTATAAATTTGAAGTTTCAAAATTTCGCAAATCTGTTAAACAATCAAAAATTTGTATTTTTAATTACCTATTTACTAATAAGAGATATCAAAATAATAAAGTTATGCTAATTAGAATCGCTGTGAACAATTTGTTTGGAAAAAACAATTTTTAACCTTATCTCAATGGAAATGGGAAAATAAAGCAGATTTCATAAACAAAGATTATCTTAGTAACCTTGTAAGTAAATATGCACGAATTTAATTAAATATTTCAGTCATGTATAAATTTTTCCATAAGACACGTTAAAAATCAAAAAATTTCAGTGGAAATTTCACGTTTCCTAGACAACGTGGTATTTCCACTTACTTACAAACTTAGACAAATGTACTAAAAATGAGACTGCTTGATTGATACGCCGAAAAGGGAAACGCGCTCCGTATGGATTTTGAGAGAGATGGAGCATAAAGTTTGGCTTTCCTTTTTTTTTGACGTACCGGATTCAGTAATCTTCTCGAACTGTTAAACTAACCTCACTTAAACAGACAAGGTGTGACAAGGCGTCATGCTTGTTTATGTCGAATTATTGTCGATTAAAAAAGATTTTCTTAACGTTTTTTGTATAACGAAAACGAACAGTATATTTTCTTTGACGAAAACTATTATTACTCTGAGTAAGTATGACTAAGGTATGCTTTATTGAAATTTTTGGAAAACCATTTGTTTATGAAAAGCCATCAAAGTTGAATAATGTTGTGGGACTTTTTGTAAGGGCAAGGGGTATAAGATATAGTTCCGGCTCCGGCCATGTACCAAGTAAAAAAAGACTGATATATGTTACGGAAGACGTTTTAAATGTTACAGCTTATGTACATGACGTAGTAATGTTTATTTTGTCGAAATATGGCCACGTTAATGATATTCGAAAAAAAAATCAACCTTTTCTACAAAACAAACTTAATTTTGAATGGTACACACAAGGAAGTTTAAAGGTGTATGGAAGCCCAATACTGTAGAACAAAATTGTCCAGGCGTGCAGGGCAGCGGAAATCGGGGGGTTGGCCCTGCGGAGTTTGCGCAATAAATAGTAGGTCAGAGCCGGACTTCCATAATTCTTTGTTACTATCTATAAAGTTGACATCATCAAATGTCAAATTCAAGCATTCACTGTTTTTTTTTTATTTTTTTCACAAAATTGTTGGTTATTAAACGATACTACCATAGAATATTTAAAATTATTGTGTAATATTGGATTTTATATCATCTGATATAATATGGAAAGAATAGATGGCGCCACTTTACAGCCTTCTATTTAAATGGTCGATATTTTTGGGAGTTTTGTATTTTTACCAAAAATCTTAGTAAATAAATAAAAACACGATTTTTTAAAAATAAATTTCAAACATTGTATGATAGTTTCATGTACTTATCACCAATTTTGTAATAAGAGAAGGGCAAGATAGTGTAAATGAGTTTAATCTTATCCTTAGATTGTGGTTGTACATTAAAAAGTGAAAATTTTTATAACTGCTTTTTGGGCATATACTTTTCACTAATAACAAACATTCATGAGACAGAATAACAATGGTTAATAATGTTTAGTAACCTTTGGTACCTAGGTATCCATTGTAACAGTAACGGTTAAATATTATGTGTCTACAGTATGTCGAGCTTAAAAAGTTGATAATGTAAGTTTAAGAAACCAAAAATCTAATTTCTTTTTAAACAAATACAGAAGAAGCAAAAAGAAACTTTAACATAAAATTGTACTTTCTTTTATTCAATTAGAGGGACCTGTATAAATTAAAATTTGCCTGGTCGGCCCAGTAATTAATAATTTTGATCCATTAAAAGAATGTACTAAATTATTAAATGAAATAAAAGTACCTAAATATAAACCTTATTTCTTTTTAATAATCCACAGAAATACACAAACATTGTGGAAATCATCTAAAAGATAGTTAAGATTGCCTTACTTTTCTCACAGCTATTTCCTATGAAATTTTCATTTTCCATAATTCATAATTTATATATTATTATTTATTCGGTTACCTCACCTAAAATATAAGAAATACTTACCTAAAGTAAAAAATGCCGGGTATGTTACCCTTAGATTTGCAAGACAAAACCATACAACCTCTAGTCATTTTGTTACGATATTATAAATAACAAACAATAAACACAAAATTATGGTCACAATTTAATAAACACTAATCACTAAAATAAGAAGGTTTTTCTTAATCCAAAAAACTTCTGCAACCACAAAATATAATCACACAAAGCAAAACAATCGAAACTAATACGGCTCTCATAAAAGTATAATGTGTTGCCTAACTACACACCGATTTATCAGTGTGTAAGTAGGCAACACATTAAATTATTTCGTGGAATTTCGTTATTGCGCAAAATCGGCGGGGCCAACTCTGACAGTTATTTTCATACTGGGCTGGACATTTTTTGATCGAATGGGTCATAGCATTGGGCTTCCATACACCTTTAAACTTCCTTGGGTACACATGTAAAAATCATAAAGACGAAGTTACTTCTCTCTTATTACAACACAGTATAACATTATTAATTAGAAAGTATTGTCAAGATAATTACAGGGAAGATCAAGAAAATAAATTTAAAACAAAAAATAAAAAAAATATTTAAACATTTATAAAAATTTAAATTAAAAGAATATGTATATTATATAAATTAAATATTTAATAGTTGAGTTGTATTGTTTTATTTAGAAACTGCTCTGCAATTAAATCCCAGACTATCTGTTTCGTCTAAACAAAAAAAAAATGCTTTTATAATTTAAATTTCCCGCCAGGCGTTGGTATTTCATTCCGTACGCCGTTGGCGTCACTACTCATCTTGTCCCCAAAGTTATACACGGAATCAAGAGTCTCTTTTTTAGTATATTTGTCTATGCTACAAACACAGAACAATCGAACCTGTTTGTATTGTCAATTAGAAAACTAAAATAGTAAAACGTCTTTTGGCAGAACGATGAAGTGTGTAATTAAAAAAACATTTCAGTTATTTTTATTATGGCAGAAATTAAAATTGTATGAAAAAAAAAAACTTTTTAATAGTATCTCCCATATTTCATCCTAGAAATATTCTCCCAAATACCGCTCGTCATAAAAATTAACCAGATAATTTTCAGTCAATTTTATAAATAATTTCTTCAATAGTGGATTTAAATACAAACTTTATAAAATTTGGTATTTTTAACTCTTTATTCATGATTTCTTACACTAAATTGGACAAATATTTAAATAAAACCTTATAAAAATGTGTTTTTTTTTTAAATTTATTTTCACCTTTTTTCCATTAAATTGTGAAGTTTTAATGTCAAAGGCCGCGGCCATATTTGCTAATAGAATCCCTAGTGTATACATGGTTGCGGCGTAAGCGGCGTTTGAAAGTGGAGGTTTACAATTAAATGGAAAAAGGTGTTTATAAAATATTGTACGCCAATTTAGTGTATAAATCAAAAATTCTGTGCAAAAAGAAGGTTTGCTTGATTTTTAACTTTAATGATGAATATCTCGTAAACGAAACGTTGCTAAAAAATTGTTTTTACCTCCGCATACCAAATTTGGTTCAAATCGGAGAGGAGGCAACTTTCGAGACAATTACCTTTTTCTTACCAGACTCAATACTGTTTATTTTCTGAACTAAAACGAATTCTGTTTAAGCACAGGATAAATATTTTTAAAAAATAAATTCGCCACAACAATATAAAACATATCTATAAATGTAAGATATTCATAAAGTAAATGAAAATCTCTTAATTTAAATCATAATAGTAATAAATATCGTAAAAGTGCAATGAAGCGTGTACCCTCTCTTATAACATAAAAGCAATTGCTTTGCTTGTATCTTAATTAATTTGACGTTGAACACGAAAGCAAATTAATAATATGCCATAACGATACTAAAAATTATTTACAATACTGTGAATGTGACACGAACTTCTGCGTTCGCAGCAGTTTTGCCCATAGCCAGGTAGGCAGTAAGAATTAGTTGCAAATGCTAATTGCTGTTTGCAAGGAAATAACAACCTTTTATTACCATAGTTGAATTTTCAACAGTGTTAAAATGTGAAAATTATATCTTGTAATTGCCGCCATAAAGATCCGTGAATTTGTACTATTATGCTAGTTCTTAAATTCACTCCGCGATAAAAGTCAAGAGAAGGAGAAGATTTTTATACTTCAAGTCCAAAATTTCTGTCAATGACGCATCGCTCGCTTTTAGAGTGCCCCGGGTTGTGTGGGGTCAGGGGAATCAATTCCAGTGGCGTATGCATTTTAGAAAATAAATGATAAAATTTCGTCAAAACATGAAAATATTTTTTACAAGCAAGTGTTATTTTCTCACATTTTTATCAACCCTTTAATTTAGTAACAAGCCTATATTATTTTGGTATTATTCGGATTAATGAAAAATGTAATTTTTTTGCTTAATTTTGCACACCTCCTATTTTGAGGTCATAGAACACAAATTTGGGTTTTTTGGCGATTTTTCAACGTTTTTCCAAAAAAAAATACATTTTTTACTTTAATTTTACCTTCTCTGATTTTAGTTTGCTACATAAAAAAAATTAAAAATTTTAGTCTTAACATAAATTAAAACAGATGTAAAAGCAGAACGATAGACAATCCAAGTTACACCGACTTGCCAATTCACCACCGATCTTGCAATTTCAATATTAAATACGATATTTAAACGCATTGCTTCACCCAAAAATATCCACTATATAAGGAAACACGAAACCCTCTGAGATCATTAGCTTGTAGAATCCAATAACTATTTCGGGTCTTTCGTGTTCCATATTTAGGATTTCCATATCGAGAATATTTTTGATCAAACATTGCGGGTCGAGCGAAGCAAGGTTCGCATACCTTATAAAAATGTCATAAAGAAAACTATTACAACTTGGTAACGGGTCAAGATTTTTAGAATTTCGAGTTGAATTCGGACGTAAACGTTTTACCTACTTTTTATTGAAAATTAAGGTTTTTTCCTTACTTTTTAAGTGATTTTTTTTTAAATATTAAAATAGTATGAGTTTTTTAAATATGTTTTCGTGCAAATGACAGAATTTAAAGGAATATATCGTAAAATAGAATTAAACAATTCAATTATTATTTTTTTTAAATACTATAAAAGGCGGCCAAAAAAACAGCTTCTGATTCATGTTAAACAATCGAAAAGTAAAGAGTGTGCAAAAAATAGCGAAAAAATCGCATTTTTCAGTATCCGAATAATTACTAATATTGTTTTTTGCCCTTTAAAACTCTGAATACCGTACGCAAAAAAACTTTTGTTAAAGTTGCACGTATCTCTGCAGCATCCAAAGTGGTTAGTTCTGGATTTCGTTCCCGAATCCCATGGTAAACATTTTTAACCATTATTCGTTTTTTAAACGGGTTTAAATGAGTTTTTTTTTGAGGCGGATAACTAGTTAAAGGTTGGTTAATATTCATAGTTTACAGAATTAAAAGCACCCAACAACACTATATCTTTATATACAATTATATACACTAAATAAGATAAACTATTATAAAATTGGCACAAAACAATATCTATATACTACTATTATTAGAAATTTATAATATTTAGAAAATACCCTGTATAGCAATTAAAATTTAAACTTACAAAATCTGTCCATAATCAATAATAACTAAATAAAATCATCGAACAGCACGAAAACCCTGTCGATACGCTTATTTTCAAGTCTCTTCAAGTTGTAAACTAAGGAATGTGTGTTGCCACTTTTATTGTCTTCTCGATAACAATGATTTCAATACATATTGGCGTGCTATTTTAAGTGCGATCGCTGGCTGGTAACTTATTTTCGCGAATTATGACAACGTGGCGATGAAACTTTTGGCCGGTTCACTGTTATTGAAGCGGAAAAGTATATCATAGGCTTAAAAATCATTTGCTAGTGTTAGATTTTTATTTAGCCGCTTCGTCGGTTGGGTGGCCGGTATTAGATGAGTCACTGACAGAAATTTTGGACTTTAGGTATAGTTACGTAGGACTCGGGCACCGAAATTCATAATAGTCCAGTAAATGAAGGGACAAAGCTGTAAATAAATCTGTACAGTTTTCCCTTGTAGAGCAATTCTTAGGTCTCTGGGGATGCTTTTAGGCAAAAAAAGTTTATCAACATTAACAGGTGGGAAAGGGCTGAAAATGGCCACTCAAGGCCCGAAAAATGTGTTTCCTGCTAATATCTGCCAAAATGTGCGAATTGAAGAATTTTTGTTGTGACAAAAAATGAAGATCGCCTGGTAATTTACAAAATTGTTCCTCATAATTTTTTTAGAAAAATCGATAGTTTTCAAGATAACGAGACCCAAAATTCCCCTCATTTCAGCTGCCGCTCTACCGCTAGAATGGCGCTATCTTCACTTATAAGCGGGAGGACGAATTGTTCCATTACTTGGGCAATAATGTATATTTTTTAATCATTGAAAATTCATTGGAATGGAAAAACTCGTACTTATCATTGTATATGAGTTTGGGTCCATTCTGATTTTTTTGGAATATTAAAAGAAGCGGTCAAAGTTTTTTTTCTCAATATTTCGAGAGTATCTCATTTATTTATGCATATTTTTTGAAAAAATGGTTTGTTATTAATATTTCTTCTTTATAATGAGACCTTGGCAAGTGTTCAATGATTCTAGAAAATTTCCTTCACCATCTTTTTGCGTTTTGATAAAAAATTGTTTTGCCCATCTGCATTTTTAGCCATTTCCGGAGTTCTAGAAAATCTGTAAAATAAACGCGAATCAAAAACTCATCATCTATTGAAATGCTTTTCAGTGCACATCATTTGAAAGCTTAGAGTGTCTAGTTTTTAAATGTACTTTTTTCTTTTTAATAAGGTCCAATAATTTTTCAAAAACCAGGCAAATTCATGACACCAGTGACTCGCGGACTCACAACTAACCACATCTATCCAGTGTGGAATGTTATGGATTTTTCGACGGCCGTTTTTGCGAAAAATATTGGTGTTGCGAAAAAAATGGTAAAGACCATTTTTGTAGATTTCAGGTGATCTTTATTTTTTGTCTAAACAAAATTCTAATTCGCATATTTTGGCAGATATTTGCGCAAATTCATTTTTGGGACTTCTGGGGGCCATTTTCAGCGGGTTTCCACGTCGGAATCGCGATAAACTTTTTTTTTCTTGAAAGCAATTTATTTACCTTTGGGTACTTTAGGTCAAGACCTATTTTCCATCGGAGAGGTTTTTTGAAATTTTTTCTGATCACGAATCTGTTACGAGATTTTTGGGGTTCTGATCACGAATCTGTAAGAATTTTTAGTTAAAAACGTTTTGGTTGTGACATATCCTTTATTAAATTTAAAAATCAAACAAACTCTATTTTTACTATATTCCCCCTTCTATTTGCACACAATTCTTAATTTTGGCCCTAAATTGGCTTACATTATTTTAAAATCTTTTAAAAACTTGTTTTTTTTTTAATTTTACACCTTTTTCCCCCTTAGTGTGTACATGGTTGCGGTGTTTGAAAGTAAAGCTCTGCAATTGAATTTAAAAAAAGGTGTAAAATATAAAAACTGATTTTTTAAGGGTGTTTATCAAAGAAAATATATCGATTTTTTAAAATAACTTTTAAAATACTAGGCCTCAGTTAATATTCTTTTTAATATGATGGTTACTAGATAAGTCTTCTTAAATTAAACACATTAAATAATATTTGGCTTATTTAGGGTGCCAGGGACGGACTAGCTCTGACACAATAATAGCAATTTTTTTTAACACCCTGTATGATATAGGCTCAACAATATTATTTTCCTAAGAGCGTGCGGAAAAGTCCAATTTTCCGCACGCATTTGAGTGCGCAAAGTTGCACTTTTCCGCACGGCGTGCGGAAAAGTGAAGTTTTCTGCACGCCGTGCGGAAAAGTAAAACTACTCAAAATCTTACAGGTAAGCAAGATTTATATGTATTTTAGTAATTGTAGGCTATTTCATGCAATATACGAAGCCATTGCAAGTTTTAGTTTATTCTCTTTTTTGTTTGTTACTTCGTAATTTTCAATATTTCAACTAAAACACAAAAAAAACATTTTTTTAATTACCCTGTATAATAATAATAAATGATTATGACAAGTCAAGCAACAATATGTAATCTTGGTGATTTTAACACATGTCAGATTTTTTCTTCGTTTCCATATAAACAAGCAATTGCACAAATGAATTTCAATACAAACAAGCATTTTTAATGAAAAGGCGTCATAGTATCTTTTTTAATTAAATAAAAATCCTACAAAAATATTTATTTAAAATGAGTAGTTCCGATGAGAAGCAACCAGATTCTATCCTGGATGCAGCAAATACCGTAAGTTTGAATTTATTACCAGCAAAATCTCGTGAAAAATATGAGAATCAATATAGTCATTTCGAAAACTGGTGCTCCAGCAAGGGGACAAAAAGTATTAAAGAAGAAGTATTCTTGGCCTATTTTGCGGATTTGCAAAAAACATATAAACCTAATACTTTATGGAGTAAGTACTCTATGTTAAAATGTGTCTTCAAAGTGAAAAGGAACCTTGACCTAAGTTCATATTTCAAGCTAACATCACTACTTAAACACCAAAACGTGGGATACCGGCCAAAAAAATCAAAAACTTTCAGCAAAGAAGAAGTTTCAAGATTCATGAAAAAAGCACCTGATAATATTTACCTTCCAATAAAAGTTGCTACAATTTTTGGATTAGCCGGTGCTTGTAGGAGAGATGAACTTACAAAAATAATGATTGATGACATACAGGATAATGAAAATTTGATAGTGGTGACAGTAAAAATAACACCTTCAAAATCTTTGTAGTGTCCGATGAAACAAATAACGGATTTTATCTGCAATTGTACCGTAAATATGCAAATTTGCGGAAAACACATACCCCACACAGACGTTTTTTGTCCAGTATAAACAAGGAGCATGCAGTACGCAATGTGTGGGAATAAATTCAATAGGTAAAATGCCTTCAGAAATTGCGAATACCTAAAATTAAAAAAATCCAGAAGAGTACACTGGACATAGTTTTCGTCGATCCTCTGCGACTATGTTAGCGGATTCTGGAGAAGGAATTACCAATGTCAAGCGATTTGGGGGCTGGAAATCAACGGCTGTAGCTGAGAGCTACATTGATGAATCCACAAATCAGAAAAAGAATATGTCGAATAAAATATTGACCATGAACAACTCCCCTCCTGAGCTAAGTCAACCTTCATCAAGCCGTACAATAAGCGCTTCCATAAGCCCCCCACCCGCTAAATGAAATTACAGGTTCTGCAATTAATTTACAATATCTAATAACTGTTCTTTTGTTGTAAATTTTATTAACAAATAATTCCCATTTATAAATATGTTGTATAGTTCTTTCATATTAAACATAATTTAAAAAATAATCATTGCTTTAATATTGGTATTATCTGACGCTCTAGGAAAATTTTGTTTCTAACGCTTTTAGGAAAAAACTTTTTTAAGCTTTTTAAGAAAATTAAATATTTTAAAAGTAAATTTAATTATAAATTCTATTTTATTATTCATTTAAGGTAATCTTGATGGTATGGTTGGGGTTTTTGAAGGTTTTTTTTTAGGTTTCAGGCATCTGGCAGTTTATACGGGTCATTAGGGTTTAGCATATTTAGTAATTATACCCTGGGACCAGGACCGAAGTGGTCCCATTCTTCAGAAAGTTTTCCGGCGAGTAACTCAACAAGAACTTAAACATGAATCGCCACAAAGCTATACAACTTATTAATTTTGTTTATATTAATATTACTTAATATAAATTTAATACATAATGTCATAATATAATGCCACAACCAAAATTATCCTATTATAAAACAATTGCATTTCGCTTTAGGTAATAAAATGAGCGTATTATAATTAAATAACGGAAGGTTATCGTAAGCTGCAACACAGAAACATTTTATGAAACACATAACGACATAATTACAATAATTTGATAAATTTATTAAAACAAAACTTTGACATAGAAAATAACACTATGAATGTTGATTATTGACTAACCATAACTAACTCGTCACTTGCCTATGATTGTTTTGACATGGAATTGATTTTAATATTCCATACCTGTGGAGGTATGAATAATGGTATTTTAATAGAGTTAATGGTATATTAGCTGCTGAGGTTAAAATTTTTATATGTTTTTAAATGTTTAATGTCGGTTGGGGATTTGATATTTTGGAAGTTAACTGAGACGCAAAGTGTTAAAATTATCTTTATTTTGAGACATAATTGAAAATTGATGACGTCTATAATTAGATCTTTCACTTGTTTTCCTAGTGCAAAGTAATAAAAATATTATTATTATTAATTAATCTACGACAGACAAAATCTAGCTATTTTTGAACAAAGGCTAGAGAATTATTTCTGTTTTACTGAATGTTCTTTTTTATCAATACAGATAGCTTTGTCATTAATACACACAGATCAGTAAAAAACTAACCAAGACAAAGCAGAACTTGCTCTAATTTTTTGGTCTCACTATGTTAGAATGCCGAGATTTTTGGATAGAAACTTAGAACTTATTTTAAATAAGTGATTTTGGTGTTACCTCTTTTTTCTGAGTTTAAGGAATGGTTATAATAATAATAAAATAATAATAATAATAATAATAATAATATTGCTTTATTGTTATATAAGATCATACATTTTTTCAAAAAAGCAAAATAAAATTATTATACGATATTATAAGGAAAAAACACAATACAATGGTTTGATCAAAGTATGTAATACAATGGTTCTTACAAAGTATTTATTTAAAACATAATAAGTTATTTCTAACAATAAATTTATGACAGACAATTTGAATTCATAAATTCAAAAATATTAAACAATTAAATTATAATAACAATTAAAGTAGAACTTGGATTTGGAAGAAAGTTACCAAGAATTCGGGATTGTATTATTAAACCAATATATTTTGTATATTAAAGATACTATTTCTAAACTATAGATAGAAGTACATGTTAAAAATTTTTTTTTGATATAAATTATGGTTTAGATAAATATTTGGAATTAGCTTTATAAATATATCGAACTGTTCTCTTTTGCAAGAAAAGCACTGAATATAATAGATACTGATAAGAATTTTCCCAAAAATAAATGCCATATCTTATGATCAATTTAATTAAAGCAAATTAAATAGAATTTAAACTGGAATTTTTTTTCTCTTTCCTGAAAGAGTACTCTTACAGCATAAAAATTATATGTAAGTTTAAAATTCAGTTTAACATCGACATAAATTCCTATAAAAATAGTACAATAAGAGAATTTTATAATTTTATTATTTAAGAATATGTTATTAAGTACACATTTAAATATTAAGATATTAGTTTTAGTTTTATTTTAGGAAAGCAAGTTATAATTACAACATGATTTGATTTTTAAAATATCTTTTTTAGTTACATTATAATGAATTGTGTTTTTTTTTAATAAAATAGTGAGGTAAAATGAATTCCTATCTGCATTTTTAATTTTTTTTTTATCTTGGGACAGTCCACGAAGGCTGATGCCTAAGTACTAACGTACCGTGGGTGTCTTCCCGTTGTGAGAGGGAGTTTGTTCACACGGGACTTAAATTTTTGGAGATTGGGAGAAAAAGAAAAACTTTTCGGGCGGGAGGGTTTCCCTAGTCTTGACACTCTAGGGATGAAGGAACGAAAGCGGGAAGTTCGGAGCCTCTCTAACTGAACTGTAAAAGGATGCATAAAGTTGCACTACGTGTTGCTCTGTTGGGAGCTGCCAGAAAAAGGAATTATACTGGCCAACTCCTCCGAGCAGAAGCCGTGAAAATACCTACAGAAGAGCGACAGATCCCTACAGCTCGACGGTGGGCAAGAAGTGGAAGCCTTTCCGTGAGCGTTGAATCATTAATAAGATGAACGGCTCTTCTTTGAATGGAGTCCAGAATGCTAAGTGTTGTAGGGGGCGCCATTCCCCAGACATGACAACAATATTCTAAAGAGGGTCTGATTTGGGATACATACAGAGTGTACAGATTGAAAAAAGAAAATATTTTCTGGCTCGGAAGAGACATCCAATCTTTTTGAACTGCCAAAGCTATGGATAAAATTGTTTGTGCCAGTTGAGGTTATTCTCAAAAGTAACGCCGACAAGATTAAACGACTCTTTATTCTGCAGAACTTGGCCGCTCATATGTAAGGGATGAGTATTTGCAAACTTTTTCGCGACGCAGCTGACTGTGTTTTCGGGGCATTAAACTGAACAAGATTTTTGGCCCCAATCCAAGATAAGTTTGAGGTCTTGTGAAAGAGATATCTGCATTGACCTGCGCTTGTTTTCGAAATCAGGATTACAAGGGGGTTTTAAAGAAATTGAATACTAGAGTGGAGGGTACTATCGTCAGCCAAACTATGAATGGATTGATTGTGGAAGAGAAGATCGTTAATGTGAGAAGAAACAGCGTAGGTGCCAGCACTGAGCCCTGGGGCACCCAGCATTAATTTGGTAGAAGCTGAGGAAGACCATCTACACTAACTGATATACGTCAATTAGAAAGGACACTGGAAAGCCAAGAGCAAAGCTTAGGTGGGAGACCCTAAGAAGAAGTTTGTTAAGAAGCCCATCATGCCAGACCTGATCGAAAGCTTTGGATATGTCAAGAGCAACGATCTGGGATTCACCAAGAAACTCAAGAGACTTGTTCCAGTTGTGTGAGACAAAGGAAAGAACATTAGCTGTGGATCTACTGTGACGGAATCCATATTGTCTATCATGTAAGATCTTATGGTTTTCCAGATACTTTAAGATTTGGGAATTAATGAATTTTTCCATTACTTTGCAAACAACTGAAAGAAGAGATATAGGTCTATAGTTGGAAGTGAGACTTTTGGATCCTTTTTTGGGGACAGGTTGCACACGTGCAGCTTTCCAACTCTCCGGGAAAATGCCCGTGTCGTAAGAGATTCGAAAGAGGCGAGTTAAGATGGGTGCAAGCTCGGGAGCACATTTTTTAAGACGATTGCTGGTAAGCCATCCAGCCCAGACGATTTTTAGTATTAAGAAGAAAGAATACGCTTGATCTGTTTGACCTTAAAAATTATATCGGACATTTTATGAGAAACAGGGACAACTGTTGGAAGGGGAAGATTAATAGGAGGATCAAGCGTAGAATTGGCAACAAATTGTTTGGCAAATAGTATGGCTTTTCCTTTGGAGGTAGAGACAATTCCATCTTCAGAGATTAGGGGTGGAAAAGAATTGGTGCAAAAGTTCTGACTAATATTTTTGGCAAAGGACCAGAAAGCTTTACTGCCATTTGAGCAAGTAAGACAATTATGACTCAGGATACTCAGATTACAAATTCCTAAAATATTTTCTAAATATACAATACTACCGCCCTTGTTTTAGTGCGTTCCGAGCAAAAATGCACAGTTTTTAAATTTTTTATTTACTTATGTTCTAAAACCTACCTACATACCAAATTTCAAGTTTCTACTCTGGAAGTGCCCCATAATATTGATAACTTAATGAATTAATAAATAAGTAAGTGAGTCGATCAGTATTAAAATGGGAAACTTCTCAATTTTTTCATAGATACCTCTATGTGGAATGATAACGAAGTTATGGTAGGAGACAATATGCTAAAACGTTTGATATGTAAAGAAATTAAAGTAAAAATTTCCTGAATCTTTTTCCCTTTTGGATCGGACACGGTTAAAAAGGCACCCATCATAATATTGGCCCCTTGCCAGACTCCGTGCCAATGAATTGTTACTTCCATACCTTCCATGTGGTTTTCTACGTCGATGACTACTTTGTCTCCTTCACATACCTGTGGAAAAGCAAGTAATTAAGTAATATTTAAAAAACCAAATCTATTTTGTTTATCGAGAAAACAAAAATGGTAAGATATAGACTGAAATTACGTGAGTATAGGTAATTGTTTTTTCACGTACTATTTTGTAAAAGAATTTTAGAAAAAAAAAATAACTAAATTTTTTAAAGCTTAGGAACAATATTTCTCACGTTCAGATAACAACAAAAATAAAATAATGACTATTTTCTAAAAAATCTTTAGTAAAATTTAAAAGAACTATAACAATTTGGGATAATAAAAGTTTGGCTCGAGAAACTGAATATAAGAGTGCAGCATTTAAAATATCTGATATTTATGAATAGAAAGAAAACTAAAGAGCTAAGAAAAAAGTTTCATGCCAGACCAGGAGCTCTATGCTCCAATTTCAAATACACAGTGTTGCATACGACATCAGTATAATGTTGCTTAAAAATCACGCGCATTGAAAATTTGGGTTCTCCAATGTCATTTTCGACATTTTTCATTTAAAATTTTTGCAAGTAGGTAGGACCCATTTGAGAAATGAATTGTTGTTCGTGGTTGTTGTAACTAATCTACTAGATTGTTTTGTTAAAAAAAAATTTTTAAAAAAACGGTAATTATTGATACAAAGTTTATTAAAGCAATAAAAATCCACTTTTTTTCAGTGTCTTTGTATAACAAAGATGAAAAAAGGGTTGTTCTTAAGAGATTTTTATTGACTTTGACCAACCCTACAAGTTCATCTTTTTAAGTTCTACTACAATATAATAGTCTTTATTTTACCAGTTCGTTTTTTAAGATATTGCCAAGTTTTGTCATCCAAAAAAGTTTTAAATTCGAGGGGTGTAAAGCTGCCTCGCCTCCTCGTGGTGCACCCTGGGTAACGCTAATTGAGCAGCAACAACGAACCCGGAACCCGTCTTTAGACCTCCTGGCATTGCAAACAATCATGCATCAAAAAAAAAACGGCTCTTTTCAGAACCATTTTGGCAATCGGTCCAACAATCCGAGTACCCAAATAAACATTAAAGGCATTAGCCGAAGCAAGGCGAATATATCAGCAAGCTTCTTGCAGAAAACAAAATTGACATAGTTACAGTTCGGAAACCACATTGACGACTTCCAATTGAACAGCCGAGGTCAAATTCCAGGATACAGATTAGTACCCCTCACTTAACCATCCACAATACGGGTCCCTACTGCAAGGAAGACATAAAAAATATTAGCACCGTACCTTTTACTCACCCCAAAGAACTTTTCATTCTGGCGACTCAAATAGACGACATCACAAAAGTTAACGTATACAAACCACCAAACGCAATAGGGCCCACCTGATGTGCTTCCTTCTTTTCCCCCCACCCAACAATTCCCACAGGACTTCAACAGCCACCATTCTGCATGGGGCTACAACCAATCCAACCTCCAAGGCGACCAAGTGTTTCAATGGGCGGAACTCCGGGGCATCTTAGACTCCTACGATGCAAAACAAAAATAACCTTTTTCTCCGCCAGAGGGAAAAAAAGGAAACCCAGACCTTAACATTTATATCCCCCAAAAGATGATAGCCACAACCATGTCGTCAGAGAAGTTCTTGAAAATTTCCCAAAATCCAAACAAAAGGCCAGTAATAACTTTATGGGCCTTACTTTCCTTTATTAACTAAATTTCCCCCGCCTAGATGGAACTTTCGTAAGGCAAACTGGGAAAAGTATCAAGCTCAATTAGAGAACGATATCAGACATATCGGGCCAGATGAAAACTACGAGAGATTTGCCAAACTTATAATAAGCTAAAAAAAACACATTCCACGCGGTCTAACGAAATCCTACATTCCATGCTGGACTGAAGAATGTAAAGATTTATATGATCTACGAGCAAACCAGAGATCCGGCGTAGGAGAAGAACTACGAAGGCCCCAATTTCTGCAAGAACCATCAAGGTGGAAGGAAACTCTCGAGAACCTTAACTTTACGCATGTCGCACTGCCTGGAGCCTACTCAGAAAACTGGGATCAGGCCAACACTCCGACAACTAATCCGGCACCACCAAACACAGAAAATATAGCGAAACGATTGCCGGGCTCTCCAAACCAGTTAGAAAAAGTTCATAAACGAGAAGTAAGACATAAACTAAAAAAGATCAGAACTGCACATCAGCAAATCCCCCAATCATGTGGCAAATAGAGGCCGATGAACTTTTAAATGCACTAGGCTTAATCAAATGTCGCAAAGCTGCAGGAGTTGACAAAATATTTCCCGAGTTTTATAAAACACACTGGTCCAAAAACTCGAAAGTGGCTTCTTGATTTCCTTAACCCGATAATGACGACACAAAAGCTCCCAAAACTATTCAAACAAAGCAAAGTCATCCAAAACTTCCCAAAACCGGGGAAAGACCCTTCACTACCAGAGAGCTACAGGCCAAAACGCCCTTCCCAAAATTTCTTTATAAGATTTTGAAGAATAATCTGCAAGGGGTTTTGCAATCTGTCAGCGAAAAAATTCCCGTGGAGCAAGCGGTTCATGCCAGGAAGGAACTGCAGCGATCAAATCCTTTCTTTAACAACATTTATTGAAAATGGATTTCAAAAGAAACTCAAAACGGGAGTAGCTTTATTGACCTGACTTGCGCCTACGACACGGTATGGAAGAAGGTCTTCTACTTAAATATACCCGATGGTACCATGCCAGACATTTAATAACCTAATAAATCAAATGCAGAGTGACAGATTATTCCAAATTAGCCTCAATGGAAAACTAGTAAAATTTAGAAGCCTGCAAAACGGATTACCACAAGGGTCGGTACTATCGCCGCTTTTGTTCAACATCTACACCTCAGACGTTCCCACCACAACGTCACGCAAATTTACTTATGCGGATGAATGGCTCTGGCATACAAGAAAGGAACATTGGGAAAGCCGAAGTTACCCCCGAAGACGACCTTAATTCGTCAACACTTATTTCAAAAAATGGGGCCCTTTAACCAAATCCCACAAAGACTGAAGTTACGGCTTTCCATCTAAATAACGGCGAAGCAAATTACATTCTGAACATAAAAATGAAGGAACTATGCTAAAACATAACCCAAACCCAAAATATCTCGGGTAACATGGGTGCACTACGACTTCAAACAACACCTACAGAAAACTGCAGCTAAAGTAAAAACCCGCAACAACATCATCCACAAGCTTGCAAACAGTTCTTGGGGAGCCACCGAGAACAATCAGGACAAGTGCTCTGGCTTGGTCTATTCAACAGCCGAATATTGCGCCCCCCTCCCGGCTAAACAGTAACCATACTAATGTTTTAGGTGCAAACTAAATCAAACAGAGACATATTACGGGAACCATAAAAGCACGCCAGTTCAATGGCTCCCAGTTTTAACAACATAGCACCACCTAAAAACGACGGCTAGCTGCCTTAAAAACTCAGTACCAGAAATGCCAAATGAATCCATCCTGCCCAAAATACTGACATCGATCAGTTAAACCAGGGAATTACGGCTGAAATCTCGAAACCCGCCAACAAGAACAGCTAACAATCTCTTAGGAATTTACAATCGATGAGCATTGGATGGACGAATGGAACGAAGCAGCTAACAACGCACACCTGATTGTAAACCCCACAGTCAAGCCCAACGGGTTCTCTCTTTCTCGCCGAGAATGGTGTAATCTCAACCGAATCAAGTAGGTCACGGGTATGCAATAAGTCACTTAACCAATGGGGCATTGCAGACAGCCCCCCTATGTGACAAATGCAACGCTGCTGAACAGACAGTCTACCACATTGTCCAAGAATGTCCAGCTACCGTTATGAAGGTAGCTTAAACGATATCCACCAACTAACTCCAGAGGCAATGGAATGGCTCCGCGCTGCAATATCCGACTGTAATGTTTTTCTTCTATTTTAATATAATGTATTGTAATTTTTTTTTATCTTTGTAATGTTATGCAATGTGAAGAAGTTCATACGAATATAAAATTCGAGATTACGACTAGCATAACACTCAAGAATGTGAAACAAAACAGGAAATCTAGACTTATTCGCGACATTTATTTGTCGATTGCGACATTTTTCAGTTGTATCTGAAGAATTGACTTCCAGATTCATAGATAAAAAAAGGTTTTACCTGAATACTTGGTCCGGGCAACATACGGTTTACAGAAAGCATTCCTCTTTCAACACCATCGGCTAAAATACATTGACAATTTGACCAAATGGGATTTGTGGCGTTGGGTGTGCATACTTGGCAAGCTCAAAAAAAACAAGAAAAATAATATTAATACCTAAATTTTAAAACTATTTATTGTATTGAAATTTGAATAAGCCGTCTGCCCCAGAGTAAAAAGGGGAAGAGAAACAATTGTCGTACATCCAGCCATTAGGAAATAGCAAAAACATGCGACTTGTGATAGGTTAGGAGATCTTTCCTGCTTATGTACTGGCATTGTCTCCTATGGTAGACGCAAATTTAGAAAAATGTAACTTTATTGTGGCTGTGTGTTATTAAATTAAAATCGTCGTCAAGTCGGAGTCGTAGCAATTTGAGCATGTTAATATGTCAATGTTTATATTAATATTAATATTATATTTAATTTCAAAATAAATATCATTTTCTAACAAATATTCCTGATTTCAGTTTTTGAACTTAATGAAGCTGGTGCTTTGTGTAGCAGACGGCTGTGGTAGCTTGCGTTATCCATGACAATAACACTGTTGTTTGGAATATTTTTTAAAAGATAATTTTGAAACCAGTTTTCAAAAAGTTCTGCACTTGTATTCTCATGATAATCCAAGCTAGAATCCTTAATATTCTTTGCAGACAACAGCAAGCAGTTTGAGACAAATCCGTCTTCTGAACCAGCGGGTATTATGGTAATGCGTTTTCCTTTATTTGAAGGTGCTTTCGTCTGATAGTTTTGACTGGAATCAACCCATTCTTTGAATACTGTGTCGTGTGTATCGAACCATGTTTCATCAAGGTAAATTATGGACCCGATTTCTAACCTATATCTTTTAATTTCTTGAAGGTAATTAAATCTCCAAGTGCTTAATCTGTGCGATTCCATTACTACTTGTCATTTGTCTATTTTGCGGTATTTAAATCCCATTTTACAAACAACTCTATGGAGGGTGACACGGCTAATATTTATATTGGTTTCGTCTTGGTCTAGCTTCTTTTTCAGTTTATCCAAGGTAGAAATAACTCCGCTTTCATAAAGACAACATATTTTCCTTCTTATTAGGTCCCGATCACTATTGTCTATACGGTGAGATTGAAAATCACTACGTTTTTTTCTTTTGTTCAATTCTTCACTAATAATAATAATATCCCTTATCGATGATATTGGGGTTTTTGTAAGTAGACAGGTTTCTTTTAAAGCTTCTTGTTTAACTAGACCTCTACTGATTGAAGTTTCATACACATTTTTCACAACCTGTTTTGCATCTAATGACAAATAATTTCGACGCGACATAGTTATATTCTCGTAAAACAACTTTTTTTAAAACGCACAGTAAAAACGGTTATTCAACACTGCCACTAAAATATTAGCCAAAATATTTATATGCCTAATGGTTAATACTCAAGAAATACCTGGCCCACCCCTGCCCTTATGAACAAATGGGTTTACCCAATAACAATAGGTAATAAAATCGTTAAAGGTTTATTGGGGTATGGTCCGTCAAAAACTATAACGATGTACGCTATTTTTATGTTCTTTTCTCTTAAAACTAAAGCCATGAAGCCACTTTTTCTGTGGGTTTACCGATCAAAGTAAGAGATCTTGATTTACTGTCATTCTTTTACTACTAATTAGGATAAATTTCAAGCAGTGCTTTTTAATTTAATTTAAGTTTTAAAATGTCGCTCATTAATAAACTTTTATAGCCGTTGGTAGTGTTGGCAATAAATATAGACATTTATGAAATAAATGGTGTTTTTTATTATTATTTTTTAATTACCCATAAATATTTTTACAAGAAGGTATTGGACTTCATACATTTACATTTTTCAGACAAAGTAATTAGCGTCAAGGCGTAACTACATAGTTCGGCCATATTTGGGTTCAAATGAAAAGTGAATGAATGCAAGTAATTTACTGCTGTTTAATGCAGTTTACTAAAATTATTTCTATATTAGACAGTTAAATTATAATAAGATAATTGCCATAATAGGAATAGTATGTAAAATACAACATATGTTTTGTCACGAATTAAAATATACGCTGGGAATAAGTGCTTTAAATTTTTAAAAGCAATGTGTTTTTGACAAGCATGAAGTTATGTGATTATTGCTGTTGCTTGATTATTTTTTTGCAGTAATGCACTCACCAAGTTCTGTTCATAATTTTGATCAACTCTTTTTTAACAAGTTTTTTTTTAATTAATCTGTCTATATTCCCTGTTACAGAAGTTTCGAGAAAAAAATTCCAGGTGTTTTGCAGAAATATGGATGCCATATATCAAGTGATCCTTGGAATTTACAGTTGCTGTGGTTTCGCCATTTTGATAAATAAGTCATAAATATTATAATTTATTTCGCAATGGCATACAAGCTAGATATTCGGAGAAGTATTCATAAACTAGTTGGGCAAATACCCAAAAGAAACAGTAAAGATTTTTTAAGGCGAAAATATTTTGAAATCCACCATATATCGAACAGTCCGGGAATGTGAAGAGGGAATCCCATGTATGAACCTCCCGAAAAGTGGTCGACTACTGAAGTTGTCAGATGCCCAGCAGGAAAGATTAGTTGGAAGAGGGAAAAATGTCGTTGAACAGTCTACCAGAAAGGTTGGTCCTTGCTTCCGAATTTCCAACGCAACTGTTTCTCGGTTTATTGCTGGAAGTGGTTTAAAATACCGAAAAAGAAAAAAGGCACCAAATATACTGATGTTTAGCTAGCAAGAATACCCAGGTGCTGTCGCAATTTAAGGCGAGTTCACTTCGCAAATAGCAGATCGATTGTCATGGATGATGAAAAATATTTCACCCTTAGCCATGCAGAACTACCAGGAAATTCTGGATTTTACACCGACAATATAGAAGAGACCCCAAATGAAGTTAAATATTAAGCCAAAGCTTAGTTTTCGGATAAAGTATTGGTATGGTGTGTCATATCGGAAAGGGGTGTATACCAAGGAAGTTTAAAGGTGTATGGAAGCCCAATGCTATAGCCCATTTGATCAAAAAAAGTCCAGCCCAGTATGAAAATAACTGTCAGAGTTGGCCCCGCCGATTCTGCGCAATAACAGAATTCCACGAAATAATTTTGATAAATCAGTGTGTAGTTAGGCAACACATTATACTTTATGAGAGCCGTATTAGTTTCGATTGTTTTGCTTTGTGTGATTATATTTTGTGGATGCACAAGTTTTTTTGAATTGATAAAAACCTTCTTATTTTAGTGATTAGTGTTTATTAAATTGTGACTATAATTTTGTGTTTATTGTTTGTTACTTATAATATTGTAACAAAATGACTAGAGGTTGTATGGTTTTGTCTTGCAAATCTAAGGGTAACATACCCGGCTTATGAGACGTAACGTTAGGTAACCGAATAAATAATATTATATCAATTATGAATTATAGAAAATGAAAATTTCATAGGAAATAGCAGTGAGAAAAGTAAGGCAATCTTAACTGTCTTTTAGATGATTTCCACAATGTTTGTGTATTTCTGTGGATTATTAAAAATAAATAAGGTTTACATTTAGGTACTTTTCTGCCCTCCTAAGCCAAATAGGCGTATCTCAAATTTCCTTGTTTTGAGATAAAAGGACTTTTAATGAATTTTAAAACCGATTTTTGTTTTATTTTTGAGATACGTCTTATATTTCTAGCACTTTAGCTGCACAATACGGACGAGATACGTCTATGTCGCTAAGGAATTGGATTAAATACAACTCAAAGTGTCCTTATATAAAGGAAAAAAAATCTGTGAAATTTTGAGATACGTCTTTTTGGCTTAGGAGGGCAGTTTTATTTCATTTAATAATTTAGTACATTCTTTTAAAGGATCAAAATTATTAATTACTGGGCAGTCCAGGCAAATTTTAATATATACAGATCCCTCTAATTGAATAAAAGAAAGTACAATTTCATGTTAAAGTTCCTTTTTGCTTTTTCTGTATTTGTTTAAAAAGAAATTAGATTTTTGGTTTCTTAAACTTACATTATCAACTTTTTAAGCTCGACATACTGTAGACACATAATATTTAACGGTTACTGTTACAATGGATACCTAGGTACCAAAGGTTACTAAACATTTTTAACCACTGTTATTCTGTCTCATGAATGTTTGTTATTAGTGAAAAGTATATCCCCAAAAAGCAGTTATAAAAATTTTCACTTTTTAATGTACAACCACAATCTTAGGATTAGATTAAACTCATTTACACTATCTTGGCCTTCTTTTATTACAAAATTGGTGATAAGTACATGAAACTATCATACAATGTTTAAAATTTATTTTTAAAAAAACGTGTTTTTATTTATTTACAAAGATTTTTGGTAAAAATACAAAACTCCCAAAAATATCGACCATTTAAATAGAAGGCTGTAAAGTGGCGCCATCTATTCTTTCCATATTATATCAGATGATATAAAATCCAATATTACACAATAATTTAAATATTCTATGGTAGTATCGTTTAATAACCAACAATTTTGTGCAAAAAATAAAAAAAACAGTGAATGCTTGAATTTGATATTTGATGATGTCAACTTTATAGATAGTAACAAAAATTATGAAAGTCCGGCTCTGACCTACTATTCATTGCGCAAACTCCGCGGGGCCAATCCCCCGATTCCCGCTGCCCTGCACGCCTGGACAATTTTGTTCTACAGTATTGGGCTTCCATACACCTTTAAACTTCCTTGGTGTATACAGGCCTTTTGTTGGCCATGTAAGAGGAAAGGCAGTGAATGCCGAGGTCTACATCAGAGATTGTTTAACTAAATTCGTTAATTTTATCAACGTACATCACGATGATAGAAATCATATGTTTTGGCCAGATCTGGCATCAGCAGATTATGCCAGAGCTACACTTGGCTGGCTGAAAGCAAGAAATATTCCGTATGTGCCCAAATTGATAACCCCCTTAATGTCCCCCAAGCCAGGCCAATTAAACTTTTGGGCTTGATTGGCTCAGAAAGTCTACGATAACGGCTGAGAAGCACGAAACGAACAAGAGCTTTGGCAGCGAATCTTTCAAAAAGTAAAAGAAATTAATATACATGATGTCCAAAACCTCATGAGACCAGTTAGGCATATATTACGAGTCATAGAAGAAAACGACCCTTAGCGGCAAAAAATTAAATTATTTTTATATAGCAATGATTGATGTAATAATATAATAAGTTTGGAAAAATAAAAGTTTATTTGGATAGAAACAAGTAGTTTCAATTTTTTTTCAAAACTTATGCAAGAGGGGATATTACCGAAAAAAACTGCATTAAGAAAAAAAGAAGATTAATTATCATAAACAGAGCAATTGAAACACTTGCCACGTTAAAAAAAAATGAAATAAAATTGTAGGCAGCACTTGGTCTAATTTTAGATCCCAGTACCTAAAAAGTGGTTTGGTGAAATAGGTAACAATCGGTGATTTTTACATTTTTTAAACATCCGCCATTTTTTTCAGATTTTTGATTAAATTTAGTAAATTGGCTTGTAAGAGACCTTCCTTTTTAAGAAACCATTTGTTTTTTTTGTTTCAGACTTGCTGAACCGAAGATTTTCTTCCCAGTGGGACAAATTTTTTTTCAGCGGCTGCATTTTGACGCTTCATGGATGTTTTTAAAATAATTTAAAAAAAGATTTATGTTCTTGTTTATAAAAACAGCTAGAAAAAAAAATCGAAAATTTGTGTTTTTTAGCCTTCTTTAGTGTACTAGTACCTAAACTCTCCATATATACCAATAGTAATATAATTTTTATAAGCTTCCAAAGATAATACTACTACGGATAAGATGAACCATTCAATGCTATATTTTTGATACTTTTTTGACTTTGGCTAACGCGAGCCGATGTCCATCGAGAGATTTTCGCGCTATCCTTGAACGAAAGTTAAACAGTGTTGCCGGCGGCCTTTACTATTGGCGTGATGAAACGCGACTAGAAAATACACAATCCGTTTAGCCGCCCGCTTTCGCTACTTCGTATTCCGGATAAGGTACAAGCGACAGACATTGGCAACGTCACGCATGGTCTCGTATCTCGTTTCGCTGGGGCAGGGGTTACCGACTTAATTTTATTCGCATTTACGGAAGCATTGATATCTTCGAACTGATTTAAAATGAACCATCTATTCGTAGTAGTATTATCTTTGATGCTTCGTTTGGCGATAGGCTTCAGCGATTATTAGGAGGGCAGTTGTCGTCCATAAAGAGTACCTATGCTTTGTAGGATTATTAATTCTTGGACAAGGAAGCATTAATTAAAAAAAAGCAATGACTTTGACATCTACTTTCCAATAATAATTATTAATTACAGAAATTCCCCTTAGGTCTTAAGCTAACGGCCATTAACAGTTATTTAGGATTATGCATATTAAATTATAAAAAGAAAACACGTTAAGGAAAATTATAAAATCACTGAAAGAGAAAATTATACCACTGTAATTAATAATGAACTTGAAAGAATTGATATGATTACTTTCTCCAGCATCATTTTACAAATAAATAATAATCGTATCATATTATGTTTTATTGCACTATTTAGTAACTACGTTCTCAAATTCGCTTTAAGATAAGAATTTAGAAAAAAGAATATTTTCGATACGGAATATAACAACACTAAAATTGATTTTGCTTGCCCTAGAGCTTTCACTTAACCTAACTTAAGATTGTTCCATTTCAACGCATAGTGAATATAATCACCATTCTTTTTTTTGCAATAAAAATATGTGCATAAATATAAATAAGTATTTTTCTTTAATTTTATAAATAAAAAGCCTAAAAGTGTATGCTTCTTGGAAATGGTGGTTTTTGTTTTCATAAAATAAAAATTGTTTTTATTTTATTTAAATTATTAATAATAATGTTTAGTTTAACATTACACTTTTTAAATAAAAATAATGGAAAATTTTGACAATTTAAAGTTATAACATAATATACTATTTAAAAAATGCTAAATTTCTTTTAACTCACCCGAGAGCCAAAAAATATATTTACGTCACTGTTTTTTGTTTTAAATGATTTTTTTTCTTTCTTCCTCTTTCATTATTAAAAAAGATTTAACTTAAAAACTTAACAGGGTTTTTAAAAGAACGTGCAAAGACTTACTCTGTTTGGTTTTTACGAAGAAAAGAATAACTTAGGATATAAAAAAGCAAATTAAAGAAATTTGTGAACGTAGTAAGTTTATTCTTAAATGCAACGTTTGTGAATTTTTGCAATAGCTTTCTTTAACAAGCAATCGATTTGGCAAATCACTGTGTAATTTTAACATAATTGAACAAATATATTGATATTATATACTTACAAATATTTTCCTTTATGTTGTATAAAATTAGTAATTACTAAAACCTAATTGAATCCTTTCAATGCTAATAGCGTATTCTTAGAGAAATTTATAAAAATAAAACAATACCTTAATAGGTGATTGTATTTGAAGAATAGGTTTTTATATTCGCAAGATGTTAGCTTACATGAAAAAGCTGTGTGTTTATTACAATAAATGTCGTGAAGAAAGTTATAACAATAAAATTTTGTTAATACTAAAAAATAATAAATTATTTAATTTTTAAGCTGTTTATTTACGGAATGATAATTAACGTCAGTGTCATAATTTTACAACAACAAAACAACAATCCCTGCAACGAGCAAAGCTAACATGTTTATTTCAATAATAATTTTTAAGATGCAATTTGGGTAGATAAGACTTTTTAATTAACGATTTCTCCCAAACGGTAAGTTTTACGGCAAAAATAAAAGGGATTTTTGTTTATAACTGATTGATAATTATTATAAAACCTAATTTTTTCCAAGTCAATGGTGTAGTATTTTTTGTAAATTGTTTTGAAAATTCGTCATAGCTACGCCACTGGTTGAAAAAAAATTAAATGAACATCTGAAAAGTGTTTTTATGCCATAATATCTTGTGCCAAAATTCAGTTCAATATCTCAAACCGTCTTTGAAAAATGTATTAAAAAGTGAAAATAAAATAAAACTTTAATATCTTAATAACTAAGCATTTTAGGGCCCACGTTTATATGAACTTTTCGACTTAAAATCGATCCAGGAATGCCTCCTTCAAATTATGACATACCATTAAGTAACACCCTGTATATTTCCTAAAATTTTTCACCGGGCAAGGCGTTCCTGTTTTCACGGTTTGCTTTGAACCCCATATGGTATTAAGTGTGGTCATTTAGATTCCTTTAAAGACAGTTTTAAAAGGGTTGGGGAAGGGATCTTTCGGCTTTGTGCCCGTTGAGTCTATTAATCAGCATAAAAAAGAGCTATCAAAACCAAAACACAAAATCATGTTTCATGAAAATTGACCGGTGTACAATTTCCATGTTTCGTGCGGGTTTCTTTCCAATATTTTTTTACAATTTGGACATTATTAACACCTGTACCCAAGCACGTATATTTTGCCCTTTTATATCGCCGCCAGAGCTTTGTTAGTTTGTGATATCACTAGACAAAACAAGACGCAAATATATTAAAAGCCTGGCTATCGTAATGTTACAATATGATTAAAAGTAGAAATAAAAATTTCATTTATGGAAAATAGTATAGAAGAGATTGATAGTTTTGTTCTTTTCATATCCTTTTAATGTTAAGTTTTTAGCATCATTTAAATATTAGCTTGCAGACCCTTAAATATTTTTTGGGGGTAATTACCCTCTCTATCCCACCCTCTTATCTACGCCAGTGAAACCAACTATTGGTTTTTAGTGTTACATACAAGTTTTAAACATTTCTATAAATGTTACGATTATTAATTCATATTTTTTATTAAATACAATTGCATGATTGCATTATTTTTAAATGTAAAAAAATAACTCCAATAGGTAAATGACTTTGAAAAATAATGTCAGAGAAAGTATTCGTTTTCTCAAGTTCATTGGTAATTAATATTAATTAAAGTTGTGTAACTTTTTGTTTATTTTATTTTACAATTATACGAAACATATATTGTTTTTATATTTTTTTATTTATTATGTGAAATTTGTGAAATAATTAAGACAATAGACAATAATATAAGGAGCTCGATAAAAAGAAACATGGAACGGAAATTATTTTTATAACCTTTTTTAAAAGAATATAGGTTTTTTAAAAATACAAAAGTATGGTGTAAAATATTATTAATAATAATAATAATACTGCTTTATTATCATATAAGATTATATATCTTTTCGACAAAGTAAAATAAAATAAAACCTTAATAATAACAAAGAATAATAATAAATTATATGATATTATAAAGAAAAAAAGTTCTGTGCAATAAATATATTCTAAATTATTTTTAAAGTATTCAGACAATATATAATAGGCCTTTTCTAAAAAGTTTTTGGTAGGCAATTTGAATTTATAAAAACTACCTATAATTTTAATACTAGCAGAGTCATAAATAAAAGATTTTTTTTATTAAAGTGGAACATGGATTTGAAAGACAAAGTTGAGAATTTTGTCTAGTATTTCTTTTTTCTTGTATATTTTTCTAGTATTTTACTACATATATCTTTTAATGTTCTTTAAAAGTTAGTTTGAAATCAAAATAATTTTTAAAAATTTAGTGTATGAAGATTATTATTATATATATATATATATATATATATATATATATATATATATATATATATATATATATATATATATATATATATATATATATATATATATATATATATTTTCAAATAAAAGCAAGTTAAAGTTTTACCATGATTTAATTTTTAAAATATCATTATCAAATACATCCTAACCTAATTTGCATATTTCGAATCTCTTACGACACGGCATTTTCCTGTTCCCAAAAAAGGATGTAAAACTCTCCCTTCTAACTATAGACCTATATCTCTTCTTTCTGTTGTTTGCAAAGTAATTGAAAAATTCATTAATTCCCAAATTTTAAAGTATCTGGAAAAACACAGGATCTTACATGATAGACAGTTTGAATTCTGTTATAGAAGATCCACATCTGATCTTCTTTCCCTTGTCTCACACAACTGGAACAAGTCCCTTGAGCTTCTTGGTGAATCCCAGATCGTTGCTCTTGACATATCCAAAGCTTTCGATCAGGATTGGCATGATGGGCTTATTAACAAACTTCCTTCTTACGGTCTTTCGCCTAAGCTTTGCACTTGGCTCTCCTCTCTAATCGACGTATATCAGTTACTGTATCAATCAGTCTTCCAACTTCTACCAAATTAATGCTGGGGTGTCCCAGGGCTCAGTGCTGGCACCCACCTGTTTCTTCTACATATTAACGATCTTCTCTCTTCCACCATCAATTCCATTCATAGTTTTGCTGACGATAGTACCCTTCACTCTCGTATTCAATTTCTTAAGCCACCATGTAATAATTCTGATTTGGAAAACAAGCGCAGGTGAATGCAGATATCTCTTTCACAAGACCTCATATTTATCTTGGATTGGGGCGCCAAAAATCTTGTTCAGTTTAATGCCTTAAAAACACAGCCATGTTCGCGGTCGCGGAAAAAGTCTGCCAATGCTCATCCGTTACATATAAGTGGCCAAGTTCTGCAGAACTAAACGTCGTTTAATTTTGTCGGCGTTACTTTTAAGAATAACCTCAATTGGCACAAACACATTACATCCATAGCCTGGGCAGCTTCAAAAAAGCTTGGATTCCTCTGTCGAGCCAGAAAGTGTTTCTCTTCTTTTAATCTGTATACTCTGTATGTATCCCAAATCAGACCCTCTTTAAAATATTGTTCTCATGTCTGGGGAATGGCGTCCCCTACAACACTTAGCATTCTGGAGTCCATTTAAAGAAGAGCCGTTCGTCTTATTAATGATCCTTTGCTCATTAAAGGCTTCCTCTTTTTGCCCACTGTCGAGCTGTAGGGGATCTGCCGCTCTTTTATAGGTATTTTCACGGCTTCTGCTAAGAGAAGTTGGCCAGTATAATTCCTTTTCTGGCAGCTCCCAACAGAGCAACACGTAGTGCAACTATTATGCATCCTTCTACAGTTTAGTTAGAGAGGTCCCGAACTTCTCGCTTCCCTCGTTCCTTCATCCCTAGAGTGTTAAGACTATGGAACCTGCTGCTCGCAGAAGTTTTTCCTTCTCCTCCCAATCTCCAACTATTTAAATCCATTGTGAACAAACTCCCTCTAAGTACACTTAAGACACCCACGGTATGTTAGAACTTAGGCTCCAGCCTTCGTGCACTGTCAATCAATCACCAGTACAAATTCGTAAGGACAAAAAATGGTCCTGAGAGAAACCGCTTATACCAGGCGCGTCACTGCATTTCGGATCATGTAGATGTCTATTGCAATGACTTGAAATATTTGTCGAAGGTTTCGATATGATCCAGAACCAGAAACATTGAATTTTATTGCATGAGAAAAGTAAGACTTTATTATGTCGTGAGTTGGTGAGACCAGCTGGCCACCTAGATCCCGTGATTTAATACCATTGGATATTTTTGTGAGGAGAGCTCAAATCCCGAGTCAATCCCATCTTTGGTCATGTAAGGCCAATTATATACGGAATGTCATTGAAAATTAGATTTCTAGAATTTAAAAGATAGTTTGGCATTTATTAGTAATTACACATTTTTAAAGTTTCCGAAAATCTCGAGAATTTTGAAGCTCTGTAAGTAATTTGTCATTAGTGGTCAAAATTTTGGGTGACAAAAAATGCAAACATTTTTAAGGTTTATAAGCAATTTCTTGTGGTTCTAAAAATTTGGCATTTTGCATACTAATCCTTCCACTTGTCTTGTTCCTTCTACAAGTATGTACAACCCCGAGACTGGTTGGTTAATATATTGCTGTGAGCTCATTTTTAGTTGCCCAATAATGGCTTTTATGGTTCAATGCTTCATATTCGCACAGGATATGGTAGGCTGTTTCTTCCTCCTCGTCGCAAATTCTGCAACTTAAATCCCCATTGTATCAGCCTATCTTGTGTAGGTGTCCTCTTAGGTTGTTATGCCCAGTTAGAAGCCCTATTGTTATGGGAAGTCTTTTCCTACTTTGTCTAAGTAGTTCTTCCTTTGTTCCATAGATGTAGCTTTTTTATTTTTTTACTGATGCTGGTCCAGTATTCCTTGTGTTTGTTTCGAATGCATTTCCTAGTTTGCCCTCGTGCTGCGGTTTTCGTCACTTCAAGGGCAGGTTCTGGTCCAAAGTATGGAGTGGATGATCATCCGCTTTTTCGTTGCCTTCTATTCCTGAACGTCCCGGTGTCCACAGGAGAGTTTCTCTGTTGCGTTCTCCCTGGACTTCCAATTCTCATTGGCAGTCCCATGTCAGCTTGGACGTTACCTTTGTGTTTTCCAGCGCCCCTAGTGATGCCTGGCTGTCTATTATTATGCAGATCCGCTTGTTTTTATAAGCTCGACGGTAAGGATCGGATATAAATCTTGTCAACAAATATGCTAATACGCTAATTGCATATATTACCAACATAATACATATCCTTATTACATCAACTTGGGAGGTTTTAATAGTAGAAGCGCGTGCCGCATGAATTAACAAATCAAATAAAACAAGCTTTTTTTTTGTAGGTGCCGCCCACGTGGAACGACATAATAATTTGACGGTACTTTATTGAGAGGACAATGAACACAATGCGGTACGTGATTCAGGTTATTGTTAAATGTTTGTTTAATCGACACTAATAGGTATAATTAAAATATAATGCCAGTTTATCTGATGTAAAATAAACGTTAGAAATGCCGACAATAAAAAAAATGAATTTACATATTTGTGTTGTTAAAGGAGTTACTTTATTGACACTGGTGTGTACTAGTGTAAAATGTGCATTCCTATTTAATGCATGCAAAAGTTTATCACGATTCCGACGTGGGAACCCGCTGAAAATGGCCTCCCAAAGTCCTCAAAAATGAGTTTCCAGCGAGTATCTGCCAAACTATGCGAATTAGAAAATTTTTGTTTGAATAAAAAATGAAGATTACTTTGATATCTACAAAAATGGTTTTACAATTTTTTTGCAACACCAATATTTTTCGCAAAAACGGCCGTCAAAAAATCCATAACATTCCACACTGGATAGATGTGGTAGTGGGCTAAAAATGCAGATGGGCAAAACAATTGTTTATCAAAACGCAAGAAAGATGGTGAAGGAAGTTTTGTGGGATCTTTCAACACTTGCTAAGGTCTCATTATAAAAAAGAAATGGTAATAACAAACCATTTTTTCAAGAAATATCAATAAATTAATGAGATACTCTTAAAATATTGTGAAAAAATTTGTCCGCTTTTTTTAATATGCTAGACAAATCAGAATGTACCCAAACTCATTGCAATATTTGGTTTTTCCATTCAGATGAATTTTAAATGATTAAAAATGTACATTATTCCCCGAGTAATGAAACAATTCGTCCGCCCCTTATGGAATGGGCGGCATTCATAAGGGCAGCTAAAATCAGAGGATTTTTGGGCCCTTTTTTTAAAACTATCGTTTTTTAAAAAATTAAAAAAATATTTTGTAGATTAAAAAGGGATTTTTTTTTTCCTGGGGGCCATTTTCACCCCCCCACCTGTTAATGTGGAAAAATTTTTTTCCGAAGCCCAAAAATGCCCCAAAGGGAAAATTGTCAGTTTTTTGCTTTGCCTTCTTTTTTGGACTATAATAACAACTTTATACTTTTTTTTAACCTTATTATTATTATTTAATTCCACCCCCCTTTTTCCACTTTTTTTTATTGCAAACAAACGAAACAAATTTTTAAACCCAAAAGAAAAAAAAAAAAAACAATTTAGAAAATTTAAAAATCAATAAAAAAATTAGATCATCACTGTTTTTAAAAACAATTTTTTTGGGGGCGGTTCAGATATATCTTTATATTTACTGATTAAAAAATGAGGGAAAAGATGAATCAAAAAGTTTTTTTTTCCCCTTTTTTATCTTCCCAAATCAAATTAAAAATAAAGAGAAACATTTTTACCCAATGGGGTGCATTAATTTTGAAATTGTTATACGGGTTCAGGAAAATATATTACTTAATTTTAATTTTCCCCGGGTTTTTTAAACTGTATAAGTATCCGAAGGGAGACAATGAAATGGTTTCTAAACCTAGAATTTGGATTTTCCATTGTCTTTTTTTAAGTTCCAACGTTTCGGTTAGGATCGTTTTTTGGGGTTTTTTGGGGGTATAAGTCAAAAAAATTAATTGTTATATTAAAATAAGGTTTTTCCAAAAGTTTTTTAGTGCAAAATCTTCAAAAACCCCCCCTAACTAAATTTAAAAAAAAAGCGTAGCCCCTTTTTAATTTCTTTTTTTTTTTTTAAAAACATTCTAAAATTTTAACCGATTTAAATTGATTAATTTAAAAAAAAAGGAGCCAATAAAAATCAAATTTTTAGAAATTTTTAAAAAAAAAAACTTTTTTTAAAATAACCAAAACTAAGGGGAAAAGTAAAATTACTGAAGTATCAAATTTACTTTTTTTTAAATTAAAAATTTTTTTAATTTCGAAAAAAATTAATAAAATTTAGAGCAAAAAGAAAGACCAAGACCGGGTAGTCTTTCTTGGCTTTCTTTGGGCTTCAAGGGTCTTGGTCTTGGTCTTGCACCCCCGGGCTTGGGCCCCTTGGGGTTTCTTTGCAAAGTCTTGTGGTCTTTTTTTTTTAATAATTTAAACTAAGCAATCTTTAATAAAAAATTTTTTAAAACAAATTAAATCAAGATGGGGGGCTATTTTTTTTCTTTAAAATTTTAAAAAAATCCGTTTTAATCTTTAACGTACATTTAAATTTTTTATTAAAAAATTTTTTTAATGGGCGTTTTTTTTTATAGCGCCGGGCCGGTTTTTTTTAATTTTTTTCCGCCCATATAAAATTTTTTTGGATGAAACTACACTATAAATTTTAAAAAAAAATATTTAAAAAATTTTAAAAAAAGTAAATTAAGAAAATTAATTAAAATTCTTTTAAAAAAACAAAATTTTGGATTTTTTATTTATTCCCAAAAATTAAGAAATATATTAATTTACCATTACTTTTTTTAAAAAATTAATCGAAATTTGCCCCCATAAAATTTTTCCGCCCTAGGTTTCAGCCTATCATTTTTTTAAACCAAATTTTTGCCATTTTTTGGTTAAATTAAGACCAAATTTTCTTTATACATTTGGGGATAAAAAACTTTAGGGGTAAGAATTTAAAAATTTTTTTTTAAGAAACAGATAAAATTAAAAATAAAAAATTTAGGGGCAAAAAAGCTAATTTTAAAGAGAAAAATATGGAAAAATTAAAATTTAACCTTTTGGGGTTTATAAAAAAAAAGTTTTTTAAAAATTTTAGTTTATTAATTTTTTTTCCAAATTGGGGTTAAATTTTTCACAAATTTTAGAAATCTTTTTAAAAAATCTGCAGATACAAGGGGGCCCAATGGTGCAAAGCTCGATATCTCCTAAATCGTCCTTTGGGAAAAACCAAACTAAAAAAATTTTAGACAAAAAAAAAAAATTAAAAATTTTTTTTCCAGAATTTTTTTATTAATCCACTGCCTCAAAAAAAACCCCTTTTTTTTTTCCTAAAAAAAAAATGGCGAAAAATCAATTTAAAAAAATCCCAAACCCCGTATATTTGCTGGAAATTGTTGTTATATAGGAACAATTCGACGTAGATGGTTTTTAAATATTATTTTGGTTTTATTTTTTCAAAGGGTGTTTTTAAAACCATTTATTAAAAAAAAAAATTTTTTTAAATCAAATTTTTATATTAACCATTATTTCCCTTTTCTTAATTTTTAAAAACAATCTAATGGTCCACCCCTTTTTGTGTGAAACAAAAAAATGTTTGTTTAAAAAAAAAAATTTAAAAAATTTTTAAAAAATAATATTATTTAAACTTTTTGGGGCCCAGTTTTTTTTTTCGTAAAAGATTTCGGGGTTCAAGTTTTTTGGCCATTAGTCCCATTTCATTTTTTTGAAACATGATTAAATTTTTTGTTATCGTTGTAAAAGAACTATAGAACTAAAAGAACAAAGTGATCGATTTAATTATTATTTTATTTAAGAAACTATTACTTATTAAATAATCCCTCTTTTGACAGTTCTTGAACAGTTTTTGTCATGTCTGTATGAAATGCCTCGTATATTAAATATAACAATAAAATATTACAATATCAAAAAAGTTGCCGAAGTGCAAGAGTCTTGCAGGTCGGTCTTGGTCTTGCGTAGTCTTGCACACCTCGGTCTTGGTCTTGGTCTTGGTCTTGCATACCCCGGTCTTGGTCTTGGTCTTGCAAGCGAAAAGGCAGTCTTGGTCTTGGTCTTGGTCTTGCTGCTAGACCAAGACCAAGACCGGTCTCGCTCATCACTAAGTAAGATATAAACGTTTAAAACGCGTGTGTATAGACAAGCACTACCTTGTTTTATCTCTTTAAACTTACCCCTTTAAAAAAATAAGGGTTTTAATCAGTTTTAATATATAGGACCTTATAGCTCTTAAAAAAACCAACAAAATGTTTTGTTAGCCCTAAAAAAGTAAGAGCGCCCATCGGCAAGATATAGATTTTAAAGAGAAGGGTTAGTTAAGCTTTCCTAAATTTTCATACAGATCTATGCATTTTAAAAAAATTGCGAAGATTTGCACTTTTTCTAGCTTTGTTTTCTGGACTATAATATGGATAGGTGATTACAATTTTTGTCTGGTCATAAACTTGTACAAAAAGCAAGACTTAATGTTCTAGAAGCTATAAATTCTTAAATGAAGGATTAACTACCCCTCCTGAATACAAATCCTTTGTTAGTTTTGTTCCATCACCATTTATTCTTCAGCAAATTGTTAAAAATTTTCAGAAAAATAGAGAATTTCAAGAAGTGACAAGTGACGTCATCTGCAAATTTGAGGCATGGTTTCCGACGTGGAATACGAATCAGTAAATATTGTTGTTTCATTCGCCTTCAGTCTTTAGCAAATTGTTAATGGGTAAAGGGTGGTAAACAAAACTGATTACGGAATTAAATTCCGGAGGCAAAAATGCTTCGGAAACTATGTGTCATGTTTGCAAATTCCGTCAGGTTTGGAAATTCTTTATTTTCAAAAGTTTTTTAGCAATTAGCTAAAGACTAAAGGGTGATTAAGCAAAACTAACAAATGATTCGTTTTAAGGTGGCAAAAATAAGTCGGAAAATTGTATTTTGCATGTAAAAATCAGATATTTTTTTATTGGTCGGTTGCAATTAATCACTTCCTTACAAGTGCATGCATAGCTTCTAGAATAACTTGCTTTTTGCACAAGTGACCACATAAAAATTTTGAGTACTAATACGTTGCATTTTATACAGGAGCTTGAAAACAGGCTAATGACCTCTTTTTTGCAGTCACTCTATTATGACAGATATAGGTCAACTTGGTTATATACAAAAATCCTTCGTTTAGGAGGTAAAGATCATCCAACAATATAATAATTATTGGTTTTTCCTAAATTTCTGACTTATTTAATTGTTCTTTGGAATATAGAAAGGCTTTCCAAAATGATGTCATTTAGCAGTATTTTTATCGATTATAAAAAGTCTATAAAAGTTGAGTGTTTTTAGTAAAAGTTTCTTATTATTTTTTAAATCATAAACATTTTCACAACTTCGATATTTTAATCCAGTTGTATTTAAACTCCTTTTTGATTTTTATGGATAAGAACAAGGTTTATAGAATCGATTTTATTAAAATAAAAAATAAATACAAATTCTAATTTACTGAAACTAGTCGGAAAAAACGAAATGCTTTCAAGACATTTTTTTTAATTTCAATTCAAATAAATTTCTTAAGTGTTCCTTAGCATTCTACGGAAAAAAATACACAAGATGGCTATTATTTACACAGGATTTTAAGATTTGGAGATTTGATAGAAAAGGAAAAACATCTACGGATAGCAGATTTCATAGTCTGGACCCTCCTGGGATGAAGTAACGAAAAAACGAAAGTAGGAAGTTTGAGGTCTCTCTAGCTAAAATGTTAATTAATGCATAAAAGTAGCACTACGTTTTGCTCTGTTGAAAGCTTCCAGAGAAGGAATTATACTGGCCACTTTCTCAGGGCAAAAACAGTGCAAATACCTATAAAAGATCGACAGATTCCCTACAGCCCGTCGGTGAGCAAGAGGAGGAAGCTTTTCTATAAGCGTGGCATAATTAATAAAAGGACCCCGGTTAGTTCTTGTTAGATGACTCTGTATTTGGGCATGGGTAAAAAATGGGTTATCATAAAATAGCATTGCCGAAAATATTGAGAGAGATGCTGTTCTGATAAAAATCAAACTATATTTAGAAGCAACGAACCTCTTAACCAAGAAAATATATACATAAACATATTATGTTTATAAATAAGTTTCCTAATTTTTTTGGGTGCCTGCACGCTTTTCATGTTAATTTTACTAATTTATGTATCCCGCTGTTTAACAAACACCTAAATTAACTTGGCTTAGATATCATAAAAGGCGTAACGTAAAGCTTACGTTATCTGCTTGCGTGCAAAAAAATATGTTTTTATATATGTAGGTAATATGGGTGCTTTTCTATGCAGAAATTATTTGTCACCAGCTCACCAGACCACTGAAAAAAACAAATTGAAAAAAATTATGATCTTCGAAAGTAAATAAGCCAAACGACCGCCAAAAAATGTTGTAACTTATTCGAGTAGTAATTGACAATAAATGATCCCAACTTATTATTAGCCTTATCCATTAAACAGCTGTGAAAATCTTATATTTATTTGGTAAAATTGGCATTGTCTTCTACGGCACGACGGACGCAACCTTAGAAAAATGTATGTCAAATCACTGAAGACAATGTCCCAATAATTTCCTTATAAAAAGTTGGACATTCTTCCCTGCCTTATACAATACGTGATAAATATGGTTGTGCCTGAATGCAGCAAATTTTGTCACAAGTAGAAGAGACAATATCTCCTGTTTCTTGGCGTCATCGTGACAGTGTTGTTCGCTTTAGGGTGCAGTTTAGCAACATCATCTAAACTTTGCTCGTGGTTAGTTCTTATTAATAGTAATTTCGCAAAAATTTTGCAGTTTTTTTAAAATTAGAGGTACTTCAAATATTTTTATAAGAAATATGTCAGGTAAAAATTTGACGATAAAATTTAATAAAATTCACGAGGAAAGAGCAAACCAAGGATTTGCTTTTGAAAGATAAATTTTTCTGTTAAGAATAACGTTGACCGATTTGGTGGAGGTAATTGACAAAGGGAAGATCTTTATTAAAAATTGATTCTTCACTTTTAGCTTCGGTAATTTTTTACTTACCGGGCCCACGGCCGATTTTGTTGAAATTTTGTATACTGGGGTTTTTTGGGGCGCTGATCACGAATATGAAATCAAATTTTGTCGGACACTTTTAGTTTTTGAGTTATAACGCCCCAATCGGACCTAACCTCAAAACTGTACAAACTTTTTAAAATTCCTCCTTCTTAAAACTAATTACAGCCAAAATGGAAGATTTTATGGAAATACACTTATTATTTTATAAGATAATTAATTTCACTTTATTTAACAAATATTTTTAATAAGAAAAAGAACAACAAAATATTATTTTTACTCTTAAAAATGTCAACAAAATTGTCTAGTGATTTGAGAGTTTTATATTGGTACGCCAGACATTCGCGAAACGATTAAATGGCCTACTTTATAAATTTAAATTATTTTTATTTTTCGGGTTTAAATTTGAAAAGGAAGCCAATCAATTGTTTCTTGGTTGCCTGGCTACCAACTAATTTCTAAAATCACTAAGACAATTTTGTTAACATTTTAAAGTAAAAATAAAATTTTTGTTAAAAATATTTGTTAAAAGAAGGTGAAATCAAATTTATCTTATAAAATAATAGGTGTATTTCCACAAAATCTTCAATTTTTAACTGTAATCATTTTAAGAAGGAGAATTAGAGAGGTTTGTCAATTTGAGTTGGTCCGAGTGAGGAGATATATCATAAAGCTAAAAGTGTCCGACAAAATTTCGAATTCAATTTGATCAGCGCCAAAATTGACAAAATTTCAATAAAATCGGCCGTGGGCCCGGTAAGTAGTAAAAAAATTACCTTAGATTCTATTGGCGACTATAAAACTAATATTCTATTTGTAAATTTACTTACGCTCCAAGTACAGTGTAATATTCCAAAGTAAAGTGGTAGTAGCAGATTCTTGGCGGTTCTCCTTCCCTACACGCTCGCGCACATTCGTCAGGTGCAGAAAGACTGGGATTTCTTCTAAGCTCGGCTGTTGGTGATGTCCTTTATTAAAAGAAAAAAAATATTAATATTAAAATAATTATTTCTACATCTTAAACACTAAACATCACTATTTTTTCATATTTTTTGCAAGGATTAGGAAAAGAAATTAAAGATCAAAATGAATAAGAGTTAAAGCTTTGCATTTCATCTGAGACCGCTTTGACGTGTTTGAATGTTAAAATGACAGTATTTCGTCCCTTTATGTCAGAACTAATGTATGTTTGCCTTTGATAAGTTTGAGACTATTAAACAAATTAGAAATATGCCAATGTCCAACAGCACATAAGTTTTGGTGGAATCTTTCTTAAAATATGATTCTAATTCTATCAAAAATGGACATAGGCTAGTACTAATTTAAATCTTATCCAATTTTTCTTTAATTTTCAAATTTATTTATCTTTTGATAGTTGGCTAAATGTTGACCAATACCCGTACTTATTATTCATATTTTAACTACTAACCTGTAATCTTCGTGTTTGTGTCTCAGACCACTGCCTCCGACTCCTCCAGCACCAGCTCTATAATTTATGGGCCCTCCGCCTCTGGTGGGATGAGTCTGTAAAACCTGCTGTTCAGACGTGAAGAAGTCTGATCCTACGTCTGCTGTATCCCAGCTGTTCCAGGATGCTTGGGCCTGTTGGTCTCCACCTGAAAAAAAATAGTTTAAAGGAAAGGCCAAAAATGTTTGTAAAATGGTTAAAATTTATAAAGTAATGATCAGTGGCGTACGGTAAAATTAAAAAAAGATGCAATTTATAATAAGTCATGGTGTTTAATGGCAATTTAAATTGAAGAAAACTTCATTTTAAATTCAACTGGTAAATGGTTAAACATTTTTTAGAGTCACAAATTGAGGATTTTTTTATTAAAGAAGAACATGGATTTGGAAGATAAAGTTAATAATTTATTCTAGTATTGTGCAAGGAATCCTTAGTATTATTAAACCAATATTTTTATTTACGATACAGATCTGTGCATAACCAGGGCCGTATTTAGGTAAGGCCGCGCCCTTGGCGGGGCTTAACATTTCCGCCCCCTACAAATCGGGGGATTTTCGGAGTATAGAATACCACTAACAGAAACGGGTAGTCAGGGTAATACGTAACTAACAGTATGCTAGTTCAGTTACGTATTGCTCGACGAGGGGGAAGAAACAGCCTACCAAATCCTGTGTGAATGTAAAGCATTGAATCACGAGAACAGAATACTATTTGGGCAACCGAAAATGAGCCCACTGGAATATATTAACCAACGAGTCTCAGTTAAACAAACTTGTGGAAGAAACAAAACTAATGAGAGGGATTGGTATAAGGATAATGGGAGATTAGGCACAAAAAGCCCAAGAGGCTGCGCTGCCTCCGGTAATAAATCAAGACGGCCCCCAGGAAGAAGTAGTGCATCAGATTTCTGATTTTGTTAAAAAAATTCTTATATAAACTTCTGCATATTACTTTTTTTTGGTATTAACCCTGAAATACAATGGGCTAACGATCCATTATAGTTTAAGACATTCTATTTTTGCAGATAAATTTAAAATAGTCTTTTTTTATAAACAAATATATAAAAACCAATAAGTGTTGTTTCTATCCATTATAATTTAATGAAAAATTAATTAGTTATAATGTTTTTATGGTGCCGTATGGTACACCGTATCTAATTACTGTAATATATCTACTTCTGAATTTCACCCACCACATTAATCCGTTTACTAAAAAAAAACCTGTCCGGAGATCATCTGTGTGATATGGTGATTCACTTTTGTCTTTTTCACCCACGTTTTAAGGTTGCAAATTGTAATTTAAAGTCTAACACCAACAAATGTATGTATTATCTCATAGTCCTAGTAACAACTGGACTTTGTTAAGTTCAGAGATCAACTTTCTTTTAACAATGTACTTTTATTTCTGTAGATAATTATATCCCAATTTTAAGTACAAAAACAACTATTTTTACAAGTAAAAATAGTAGTGCATCGGATTTCATATTTTTTTTAAATTCTTATATAAACTTCTGCATATTACTTTTTTTTGGTATTAACCCTGAAATGCAATGGTCTAACTATTCATTATAGTTTAAGAAATTCTCTTTTTTACGGATAAATTTTAAATAGTTGTGGTCTAGGCTATCTTGTTTTTATAAACAAATATATAAAAATGTAAGTGCTGTTTTTTCCTATCCAATGTATTTAATTAAAAATTAATTATTTATAATGTTTTTTTTTTTTGGTACCGTATGGTAAACCATATCCACTTACTGTAATATATCTACTTCTGACTTTCAGCCACCATTAATCCATTGTACTGAAAAAACCCTGTCCGGAGAGAGTAATTACATACTATACTATTACTCAGAGCAACGGCGACAGAGGTTGCTCTGAATCGCAGTATAGATTGTAGTGACCAATACGCGCAAATTTTCGCTTCATAATATACTACGCCCCAGAACGGCGGTTAAAAATGTTATGCTATGTATGCATGTTTTAATAATGTGAAAATGTGTTGGATTATTACTTGAACTCTTAATAATATTATTATTTATTGTTTTAAAACTTTTTGTAATTCCTATCTATCACGTCCGTCATTATCATAACTAAAGTAAAAAAATATGCTAATATTGGTTTAATGAAATTCTGTACCATACGTCATTGTTATTGATATTTATCTTTGTTAAACTGTTTTATTTGCCAAATTGATCAGTCATGTACTTAATGTATTCTGTTATGACATTATTTTAATAATTATTATATCACGTAAATCATGATGACTTGTTCTTGAAATGGATACTATCTTTAACGCTAACGCTAATACAAAAAAAAGTAACATAGGCATACAACTATGAATGATATGATAAAAAAAGTTAGCCAATTAAGCATTAGAGGGATAATATTGATGAAATCTTTTGATGATGATGGATAAAATCTTATTCAACTAAGACACCAAAAAGCCATCTAACTCATGAAGCATCTAGTAATGGGTTTTTCTCAAATAATGGCATATGTAGCAATTCAACTACTTCTCCTCTTGGAGTAGCAAACCTTACAATAAAGAATGAAGCCCGTAGAAGCACTTAGCCGTTTTCAAATATTATTGAAATGTTTAAAAATAACAAAATCACCAGACTCAACAAACACATTATCATTCGACTAAATAAATGTCTTGAAAAAATTAAAACTCCTACAGAACTATTACGGCATTTGCTAAAATAAAAAATATTCGGCGTAGAAAAAATTAACATTCAACAGACATCAATTGGTAGGCGCACACAAAAACCCTGGCCTCACGTCTGGTTCCAAAAAGGATTCAGGCTGGAAGGCCCATAAAAATGAAAATCTTACTAGGAAACCTTGCGCAGCCTCAGAAGATCTTGTGGCGGCGGTCGCTGTCGATAGTGAGTGCTAAATATCTTACTAATGTATAGGTATTTTATTTTTTTCTGTTTATTATATTTTTACGATATATATCAACATGTCCGTTTTTAATCTTAATGTTGTTTTATTTATATGAGTTTATTTTCTTTTATTTTAAGCACGATAAGTGTAAAAAAGTGTGTATTTTTTTGTAAAAATTAAATTTAAATTTCAAAAAATTCAGAAGGATTTAAAATATACAACTGTGACCTAACTTACCTTTGAGAACTCTGACAATATTTCCCTCTACGTACCTCTGAAATAACATAACTCCCTCGTGATGTAGTACTTATCTGTCAAAACGTTATGCTTATGCTTTTTGTTATTATAAAGTTATAAGGGAGTTAGGTTAAGCAGGTATTGTATCCTAATACAATAATTTATAATAGTTCAGGACATTAAAAAAAACAAATCTGCCCGAGATTTTTTTGCAGCAAAAAAAAACCCCCATTTAAATACCTTGTAAGTACCCACCCAAAAAAATTTCAACACATTTTCATAGTGAAAAACCATGCTTTTGGGCCCTTTAAATTTTTTAACCACCTTTAACCCCCCCCTCTGGGCTGTAGTAAAAATTAAAAGTGAAAATTCCCCGGTATTCTTCCTCAATCTTACCGCGACCAGAGCAACCTATATCGCCGGTGCTCTGAGTAAAAAGTATAGTAAATTACGCGTCCGGAGATCATCTGTGTGATATAGTGATTCACTTTTTCATGCTTTTTTCCACCCACGTTTTAAAGTTGCAAATTGTAATTTAAAGTCTAACACCTACAAATTGATAGACTGTCCCAAGGTCCAAGTAACTGGGCTTTATTAAGTTAAAAATCAACTTTCTCCTAACCATGTACTTTTATTTTGATAAGTAATTATATCCCAATTTCAAGTACAAAAACAACTATTTTTACAAGTGAAAATAGTAGTGCATCGGATTTCATAATTTTTTAAAATTCTTATATAAACTTTTGCATATTACTTCCTTTTGGTAATAACCCTGAAATACAATGGGCTAACGATTCATTATAGTTTAAGACATTTTCTTTTTTACAGATAAATTTTAAATAGTTGTGGTCTAGGCTGTCTTGTTTTTATAAACAAATATATAAAAATATAAGTGCTGTTTTTTCCTATCCAATGCATTTAAAGGAAAATTTATTATAAAAAAAAATCCACCTTAAATCTGTTATACTGAAAGAACCCTGTCCAGAGATCATCTGTGTAATATAGTAATTCACTTCTACATGCCATTTTTCCATCCACGTTTTAAGGTTGTGAATTTTATTTTAAAGTTTCTTAAACACTAACAAATTTACAAATTCTATTACTATAAACACAGAAACGAAGTAAAAAGTTATGTTAACTATCTTTTGTTCATTGTATATTTATTGGCATGGTAAATTAATTAAAATAGATAAGTGTAAAGAACTTTTAAAAAAAAATTGTTTGTTTAAAAAAAAACCTTCTTTTAAAATTTCTTTGTAAAACTTTATTTTTAAAAATATCAAAGTATTTAGAAACTTTATAAATATTTAATAAACTTGTCGAAAACCGATGCTTTAATAAACTTTAGTATGTACTAAGTGATCCAATTTCTAGCTTAACTAAACTAAACTAAAACCAATCGGGAGCTCTTGATTTTCAATGTAAGAAAAGTATCCTCTGCACTACATCAAGCAACTTTAGTAATTAGTCTAAAATTACACTGCAAATATCCTGAAGGAAGTTTTTCGAATAGTGGCAGATAATAAAAACTTTATCGAAGTTGGGGATGTCAGTAAATGTGCATGTTATTAAGTTTGATCAATTAATTAGTGTGTAATATATACTTCAAATTTGTAAAATTTATAATAAAAATTGTGGTTAAGGATAAATATCCCTCTATTCAACTTATTTAGTGCCGACCTAAAATTTGTTGTTTGACATTGGCAACTTTTTTTTATATTTAATGCCTTAGTAATTTTTTTTTTTTTAATGATTAACACTAAATCCAAGAAAGTTGCGACAGCCTTTTTTTATAACTTACAACTTACACAACAACAAAATTAAGTTTTTTTTCAAGAAACAGATATTCCAAAGTTAGTTTAATTTAAAAGTATCTTTAATTATTTGTTTTGTAATATTGGTTTAACCAGAAGATGTATTGCTTAAGGCTATACTTTTACCTTGATGTAAGTAATTTCTTTACCAAAGCAATTAATAATGTTCTCCCAATATGATTTTTAATTGATAATTGGTAAAAATCAACTTAAACTTTCAGAATTTAATTTCTCTTTTAAAGGACTTTAAGTGTTAAACATTTAGTGGTCTATCGGCCGAGTGATGATCGCGTTGTTAAATTTAGCAATGGACTTAGCAATTGTTAAAAATTAACAACGGTTTTGGTTTAACAAAAAGTCGATTTTGGGGAGGTTGCCTACAAAATCATTGAATAACACTGACAGTGACGTTTTGTTAAATTAAACTTTCTAAATATTTTTTTAAAAGAAACTTTCCACGAGGTTTGTATACTATTTTATTTAAAACCCCTTTTTTTTTTTCTTTTTTTAAATTGAAATTATAAAAAATTTATCCGGTAATAATTTTATTAGGGGCCGTTTTCCCTTTGTATGGTTGTTATGGTAAGGTTTGTCAAAGTGTCTACATACAGTGAAGAAAAAGCTTTAAAATTTTAATAGAAAATTTTTTTTAATTTCGAAACCCAAAAAAAAATGTTATCAGATGGGAATTTGAGTTTGCTGCTACTCCACCCAAAAATTGAGAATATTATTATAATTATTAGAATCGTATGTTCGTGTGTCCTATACATTTTTAAAAAACAATATTCAATAAAATTAAAAAAAATATAATTATTTAACCGGGTGGAAAGTGACACTTTTCCCCGGGGGGGAAAATAGAAGTCAAAAAAAGGTCAACTTTCCACTTTTCAAAGATAGGTGAAATGTCATTATTACATGCATGGTTGTAAATAAACAATAATTAAATGGTTTGGACATGTGCTAAGAATGCCACCAAACGGATGACCAAAGAGAGTATTTAAATGAACTTCTGAAGAAAGAAGAAGAATGATGTTATTTATATAAAAAAATTATGGCTGGCCATGTGGTAGGTAGATAGGGGGTTTAAAAAAGAGGGTATAACACC
>JAHBCN010006152.1:0-51116 GCA_019359885.1 Listronotus oregonensis | reverse complement strand
AAGTATGCTAGTGGCATTAAAAGATATTTTTTTTGTATTTACTTTAGATTATTTATTATTTGGCTGTTATCCTAATAGGTTCTATTGCTGTATGTATATGTTAGTATACTTAAAAAATGTATGCAATTTATTATGTTCATTATAAAAAAAACTTCACATTTTTATTATCTAGCCTTTTCGTCTTCACAAACTTGAACAAGGACCCTCAACTCATGTAACTTTAACTAGAGATGAAGCCATTAAGATGTACACTCAGATGCACACTATTCGTCGTATGGAAACATCAGGGGGCAAATTTTTAAAAAAAAAAAGATTATCAGGGGTTTTTAAAAATTTTATTGGGAAAGTATTTATTAAATTAAAATTTTTTAAAATTAATAAATACTACTCTAGTTTATTGCCCCCATAATTAGTTTAAAATTTAAAACCCGTAGCTGGGGGAATTAAACCCCCTTACGGGATAGATACCACTGCTTCAGAGCTCATGGCTGGCCTTTTTTTGGGTGTTCCCCCCGGTTTTGACTAATTTAAAAAGGGGAAGAAAAGTGGGTGTGCAAGAGGGAAGGGGGAGGTTCTATGCAAATGTTTAAAAATTTCTATGGTGGTAATGGGTATTGTTAGGAGCTCAGGTAAGGAGAGAAAAAAACAAGGGAAATTAATAAATAATATTTAATTTTAAAAGGTGTCCTGTTGTCTTATTAGAACAAGTAGTAAATTCAGTTCTCCCAAAAAATTATCATAGTTCACATATTCACCCCCTGAAACCAAAAATAGTAAAATTTCAAAATTAAAATTTTAAAAATAACCTTTCAGAAAAAAAAACCCCAAAAATTAAACAAGGGGTTATTTAAAAATTTTTTTTTAAAAAAAGAAATAAATATAAAAAAACCCCATCAAAATAAAAATTTTTAAAGATTAGTTTTAGAACTAGTTTGGAAAATACTTTTTTTTAAAGCTTAGACCAAAAACAATAAAGAACAACTCAAAAAAATTTTAAATTCTTTAAACCCCCAAAATAAGAAATTTTTAAAACCCTTTTTTTGGGAAAAATTAAAAAACACTTTTTGGGTACATACATGAACCCCAAAAAAAAAAATAAGAACAAATTTTCAATTTAGAGGGCGGCCATTAATTAGTGGGAGGCGTTTTAACCCCTTCCCCCTTAGTGAATTAATTTTTTTTAAAAAAACCCCCCAACGGGATAAGGGGGAAGGAAAAATTTTTTAAAATTTTTAGTGAAAACGTTAACTACCTTGCTTTGAATTTATTAAAAAAAACATAAGTTACCTAATTACCCTTTAGTTAAGACTAGTATTTAAAACCACCAGGTGTAGTCTAGAATCACAGTGAAAAAATATCATTGTGTGGAAAACATTTTTTTTCCTTTTAATTTTTTCCTTTTTACTGTTTCTTGCAGAAACGAAAAATGTTATTTTTGTCAAGACTCCCCTTCCCCGTGAGATTTATTTATTTTTGATGGGAAACCAATTAAATTACCCTTACTAACTTATAAATATACTTATACTAACTAATATGATAAATACAGAAACATTTAATTAGATTAGGTGAGTTAGCTCCCCCCCCTTTCCAAATTTTCCCTTGTAATTAATTAATGTTTCTTTTGTTATTATGTTATCATATTATCATCATCAATAATTGTTACTCTACATTACTCATTTCAGTTTAATATCTTGTCAGCAAATTTTTTTTTACTTTAACAAGTATAGAAAATGACTAAATTTAAAACAAATTTAAAATTAACTCATGGTTTTTAAAACTAATAATTTAGACCAGGCCCTTACAAAGTCGTTTAGTCATCTAAGGGACTAAAGGCTATTTAAAATGACTTTTATAAGTAATAATAATAATGAAATTTTGACCCAATTAAATCTTTAAGTAGATTAGTAATTTTTAAAATCTATGCCACAAAAATACATAAAGGGTTGTGGGACTTATGATAAAATGTATATTCTAATGTTTTCTTAACATTGGCGTAGTTGACGACCCCTAACAAGTACGTGGACCCTCAAGGATCACAATTTGGGAAATGCTGGTTGAGAGTAATTGCTTTCAGACATGGTTTTTGAACAGATCTTATTTATAATAACATTGTTTAAAACAAAGGAGCAACATAGGACAAACTACCAAATATGACCAGATTTTTTTTAAGAAAGCTAAATTAATCTGAATTTGTTTGATTTCTTATCAATATAACAAAAAAATGGTTTAGTGCAATTTTCAAACCCAGCTTGACAAAGTTAACGGTTTATAGCAACAAAAAATATTTGTTATTTTTAAATGGTAATAGCATCTTAATAATAATATGATCAATAGTCACATGTTTTTTTTTTAAATCAGTCTAAAATTAAAAAAAAAACTTATATTATTGCATTATACTTATTATGAAAATTCTGGAGTAAATATTGAATACATGTTAGTCTAAACAATTGACATATCTTTAACGTTCTGATTACATTATCATGCTTTGTTTCAAAAATTGTATTGATACATTTTTTAAAAAAAGTAAAATTAAATGTTTACAGTTATAAATTTATTTTTAGTCTGACAAATATCTTTATCATAAATTTTTGTGGTGTTATTCACATATATGGTTTTTTTTAGGGTAGGACCGAGCAAGCTTAGTTATAAATTTTTCTTCATGTCATTTGTAGTTCACTGTTAATATAAGCTATGGACTTGAAATACTTGTCTTGCCGCTTTCGGTTTGCAATAAAAACAGAAAACTTACATACTTGATCATGACAACAAATTATTAAAATTTAAAAAGCATGTATTTTTAAAACCAATGATACCTAACAACACATATTAAAAATAACCATTTCAAGATAATTTTGTTTTGATACCCTTGCAACAAGGAATAATCATAAATTATTAGTGTAAATAAATATGTTGCCTCTTTGATATTTTTTTTTAATTAACTGCAATAAAAACATCTTTGGTAATAAAAAACAAAAACCTTATAGAATGTAAAAATAAGGCATTATATTAAGATAAATGTATTCTTAAAGTGCAAAAAGATAAATACATATTTATGTTTATATGCCAGGAAGCTTAAGAAAGGATACAATAACAATTGCTGGCTAAGAATATAAAAAAAAAATTTGTCAAATGTATTTAAAAAGTTTTTTATGGGTCCTTTTGGTTTTTTTCTAAATTGTGACGCATTTTCAATAAGAAAATATGCAACAATTTGGAGTCTTAGATGGGTCAGTGAGGGAACAGAGAAACTTTATAAAGATTATTTCAAAATTTAAAACTTTTATTGTTACTGGTCAATTTTATTATTTCTGCCTATTAACAGTGTTCAAAGAGATTGGCGAGAGGGGAAAGTTAGGTGGCAGCGGGATAATCTGCCAATCCGCAAGGCCAGCTAATGTTGGCATTGCATATTTACTGATTCGACGCAGGTAGATGAAGGGTTTTTAACAATTTATTCATACAGAACACCAACACAACACAATACTGATTGGCCAGAACACATCACCGAATCGATAATATCATTTGAAACATTATATGGCAGCTCAAACCTGAAAATGCATGCAAAAATAAAAGAAATGTAAAGTTCTGTCTAAGCTACAGTGTATTTCCGGAAGCGTGGAAAATTATAGAGGCATTACACTTCTACCTGTATTGGGAAAGAACTTTGAAAAAATCATTGGAACAGAGTAAAAAAAGAAATTGGACACAAGATACCCCTCATCAATTTGGTTTACATTTGATCACTCCCTATCCACCCACTCACCATTTTAACATCAATACCCAAGCTGCAAACATGACGGGGCTAATGGTGCTGCCGTCTTCTTGATGTAAAAAGGCGTTGATAGTGTATGGCACAGAGGTAATCTTTTTAAACTTCATGAATTAGAATGTCCACCTCTATTTAATACTCATCGTCAAGCACTTTCTCGAAGGTCGTCAAAGTGTTGTGAAAGTGAACGACGCCTTTCAAGTCCTTTTCCTGTAACAAGGATACCACAAGGACCCACCGCTATCGCCCTTGCTCTACAATATTTTTGCTTATGATATTTTTACTCACCTAAATCAGTATTCCAGAAAGGCCATATGTGCACAATATGCTGATGACACCTATTTGGTACATATAAAAATAATAGATAAAGTGGTCAAACATTACAAATCACACTAAATGATATTATTGCTTGGTTAAAAGATGGAAGCTAAAGTGAATTCTATAAAGACACAGTTCATACTATTTCATCATAAAATACGAAATTCATCACCATTATTACAAAAATCAAATAACCACAGCCACATATAAAATACCAACATCAGTTTGACTAACTTAACAAACACCACTTGAAATTGAAAAAAGAAAATATTTGAAATAAAATTTTCGCCTAACATATAAAAATGGAATCAATATCAAGACTACCTGCCATATGTGCAAGATGCTTTGTGACCAATTGTCGGTATGGTCAAATAATATTTACTTCCAAAAGACTGTCACAATAAAAAGTAGCAAAAAAAACAATCTCCGAACAATTAAAAAGATTAGAATCCGATAACCCACTGCATAACCCAGCAAATGATTTTGTATGAAAGAACAGGAATAGGGCCTATTTAAAAATGAAAAATTTTACAAAAAATTTGCCAGTGAAGTCCTTTACAATCCTGGATTCTTTTTAAACTTAAAAATAAAAAAAGGGGGGTATCCAAAAAAAACTGTATTTCAAACTTTTCTACACTATAGAAATGAACTTTAATCATTACTAATTTTCTTATATTACCTTTTAAAATTATTTTTTTTCTAACCCAAGCCTAATCTTTGTTACCATCCCTATTACATATATATATATATATATATATATATATATATATATATATATATATTTTTTTTTTAAAAACCCTTTTTTTTATATAAATATTTACGGTTAGTTTAGAATAAAAAAAGTAATTTGAAAAAAAAAAAGGCTGAAAGACCTGGTCGAGGCCTTTTTGGGTATTTTTTTAAAATTCAATAAAAATGTTATTTTTTTGCACATTTTCTATAAAAATATCTATTTTAAAGCAATACTAACATTTTATTTATTTATATATATTTATATATATATATATATATATATATATATATATATATATATATATATATATATATATATATATATATATATATATATATAATATATATATATATATATATATATATATATATATATATATATATATATATATATATATAAAATATATATATATATATATATATATATATATATATATATATATATATATATATATATATATATATATATATATATATATATATATTTATTTAAAACAATTTTAAATATTCGTCTTACTAAATAAAAATATTTTTTTTTTCCTAATTAGATTTTAAGACTTAATCATTATGATAATAGGCATATCATTATAATATTTATATATTTTTATAGCTATAAAATGCAATTAATTTATATTAAATATTTAATTTAATTTGACAATATTTTTAACAATAAAACGTAGCAAAGAGTTTTGTTCAATGGATAAATATTAAAATTTAATACTTCTAGTTAGTTCTGAGCTAAGATTGCTGGAGTTCAACCAAAATTTGGGTTTTGCCCCAGATTAAGCACTGCTATTAACCCACTATTCTACGAAATCAGAAAACTTTTGGGGGGAATTAAACCCCTAATCGCACCACATAATGGATAAAATGGTTTTGATAAGTTTGAGACATATTTTTAAAAATCCCTCTTTTGGGGTGGGTATTGCTCTTTGGGCCCAATACAAAAATTTCTGATGGAGAAATGTCGCCCTTTACGGAGATGGTGCTTAACCAAGGTCAGGTGTTTGAAGTTTTTTAACATGGCAAAAATTATGGGGGTATTTCCTTTTCTTTTGTGAAAAACAATGGATATGGTAAGAACAAAAAATTGTTAATTAAATTGGATTTTAAAAATTACTTTGTTAAAATTTTCTCATATTTTTACCATTGGTTCTTATTTGTTTTTAAAATGCCTTGATAATTTGTGGTTTTAATTTCTTCATATCTTGTTTTTGTTTTTTGTTTCCTGCTTTCCAAGATTTTTTGTTTATTTCATCTTTTTTTTTTTTAAACCTAATTTTCATAAATAATATGTGGGAAATAGATTGCAGCAGGGTTGCCAGGAAAAATTTAGCCGCAATTATAATTAGATCTGTTTGTTATTCGAAATAGTGTAGACTATTTTACACTTTTTTTACTTTAGGTATCTTTTTGAAGGAGTATTTTAAGACTAGGTGTGTACAGAAAGTGTAAAATAGTGTAAAATATTTCTGAATAACAAATAGACCTATTAATTAAATATACTGGGTGATTCTGGAGCTTGGCTCACCCTCATTTTTTTCAGGATAGAAAAATTAAACTTAGGGATATCATATAATTTAAAATTTGACGTTTTTAACAAGATCACGTGTCTTTCGATTTTGCCGAAAACATCCTTAACTTTCAACATTTAAATGAGAGTATATTATTAAATTTTTGAATTCCTGAGAAAATTCTGCGTCTAACAGTACCCCATTTGTCAAGTTGAATTGGGTATTTGGAGCATGTTCAAAATCTAAAAATATAAAGTTTTCTTTTAAAAATGAAGTTGATGACGTTTCTGGTGTCACTGGAAGTCACCGGAAATCACGTGACTAGTCAAAAAACCGTTAAATTTAACATTAAATAATACATCTAAGTTTTATATTGAAATTTAAGTTTGATCAAAAAAGCATATCCCTGCAAATTCAACCGATCAGATCATAAACTATTATTTCTAAGTTTTTAATTATAGAAGTAAGATTTTAGTAATAGTACTGGATTGTTTATGTAGCATACTGCATTGTTAAATTTTTGTAGAAATCTTTTTTTTTTCGAAGTTTAAGTAATTTGTAGAGAGGTAGTCAGCAGACTTTCTTTTTTCATGGTTCCTCCGTTAAGTTTAATATAGAGTAGAAATAATATTAGATTTTTATTTTTATTAAGCGATTTTAGTATTATATAAAAAACATAATAATAAATATTTTTATTAGGTATGGGTACCAGTACAGTTAGAGCCTCAGCTAACACAGACTATTATACTCGTGGGGACTATGTTCCCGGTATCTGGGTAGATGGTATGGATGTTCTAGCAGTGCGACAAGCTGCCAGGTTAGCTGTCAACCACTGCGCTGGTGGAAATGGGCCTATTGTTATTGAAGCCCAAACCTACAGGTATGGAAGAAGTTCAAAAACTACCTTCATAAAAGTTTTAATAAATTCTTTATATAGTTTATAGTTTTTGCATTTGGTGATTTTCTCGTGTTGAAATGAACATTTTTCAATGAAGTGTTGTAGGCTAAGATTAAATTTGATTTTGCATCTTAAAGACAATGAAATTTTCATGGGCTGTCTTATTTTGTTTTTTTTTCAGAATAACGGTTTTTATTAAAAATTTGATTTTTAAAAAACTAAAACAAGTCAACATATCTTAAAACATTTATCCCTCTTTAAATTTTTATCAAATTAAAAAGAAATTTAAATACAGGGACTTGGGATTTTTAACATTTCTAACAGCCTGCAAATTAAGTATATGGCATCTTAAATATATCATTTAAGTTGTTACTTTGAGTACACTTATATATGAAGTTTTATTTTGTGTTCTTCTTTTTAGATATTCTGGACACTCGATGTCAGATCCTGGCACAAGCTACCGAACCCGGGAGGAAGTCCAGGAGGTCCGTCAGACCAGGGATCCCATTACATCATTCAAAGAAAAAATTATCACCCACAACTTAGTCACTGCCGAAGAAATTAAGGTATGATTATTGTTACGGCTTTTGGAGGAAGATTTGTATTTCGGTTTGGTTTTATATTTTTTATGTCCTCGAATCTTATTTCATAATACCATAGTTACCAGACACTTTAAATGGTATATAATACCCTAGGACAAAAGTTTTTCCGTATTTTATTTTTTGAAATTTTGTGTACTGGGCATTTTTGGGGCGCTGATCACGAATCTGAAGTCAAATTTTGTCGGACACTTTTAGTTTTTATGTTATACGACCCACTCGGACCTAACCTCAAAATTGTACAAACTTTCCTAAAATTCCTCCTTCTTAAAACTGATTACAGCCAAAATGGAAGATTTTATGAAAATAGGCTTATTATTTTAAAAGATAAATTTAATTTTACCTTCATTTAACAAATATTTTTAATAAAAAATAGAACAACAAAAATATTATTTTTACTCTTAAAAATGTCAACAAAATTTTCTAGTGATTTTAGACAGTTCTATGTTGGTACGCCAGAGACCCGCGAAACAGTTGAATGGCCTACTTTATGAATTTGAATTATTTTTATTTTTCGCGATTTACATTTGAAAAGTAAGCCATTTAATTGTTTCTTGGGTTCCTGGCGTACCAACATGAAACTATCTAAAATCACTAGACAATTTTGTTGACATTTTTAAAAGTAAAAATAATATTTTTGTTGTTCTATTTTTTATTAAAATATTTGTTAAATGAAGGTAAATCAAATTATCTTATAAAAAAATAGGTGTTTTCCATAAAATCTTCAATTTCTGTAAACAGTTTTAAGAGGAGGAATTTTAGGAAAGTTTGGTAGGTGAGTATCGTATAAATAAACTAAAAGTGTCCGAAAATTTGACTTCAGATTCGTGATCAGCGCCCCAAAACCCCAGTATACAAAATATTTTAATAAAAACGGCCTTTACATACCCCGGTAATTAAAAATTATTTTTTATCCAATCCCCAAACCCAAATCAAAAGACTTCTTTGGAATAAGATTATCCAAAGCTTTGGCAATATTCACAGCAATTCTATCCAGAATTCTATCAAAATTCATTATTTTATATGAATTTTAGATTTGACATTGACACAGCACAACAATAAGTACTTATTACCTTTGTTTATTTAGCAATTTTATAGGTAAAAAACCTTTCGTTATTTTGATTTTTTTTTAACTTGCAATTATCTGAAGTAGGACATAAAATGTTTTATGTTCTATGGGCATTACTTTATGTCTATACCCTCGGGCAACTTACAAACCCTCGGATTTGTAAGATTGTTGCCCTCGGAGGCATAAACGTCTTCAAAATGCCCTTAACATTAACACAAATAACTATTAAAAATTCTTAAATCAAGTGTGCTGTAAAAATTTTTTTGAAACAATATGGGGAAATACTTTTATGTTCTTATTTTAAATTCAATTTTCCATTAAATAAAACTTAATATATGCTATAAAATAAGAATTCTTCATTATTTTATATAAAAACAATAAAGGCTCTCGAAAATAAATATTTCAGGGAGGGTTGAATATATTTTTTAATAATCGGATAGCTAAATGGGAGGTCATGAATTCAAGCCCTGTATTAAAAATTAGCGCAGGGAAAAGAAGTTTATCTTATATCTATGATTTTATTAGTTTTGAAAATAAATATGCACTAATTACTTTTTAGGAATTTTTAGATTACTTTTTTACTCTCGCTATGAGAGAAGTATTGTCCTTAAGATGGAGTTTCAGGCGAAGGGGGTGACGACTGATAATCTAGTGTTTTTTCTGTCTTCCTACAACCAAAACTATGGTTTACCTTATGAATGATTTAATTTCTAAACCTATAGGGGTTGAAAAAAAGTCTAAAGAAAAAAATTCATTATATTAGGTTGTATGTCATATTATTTTTTTAGACATATTTAATTTTATTCAAAATTGGGGTAGGTTTTTATAATTCTTCTGTTATTTTTTTTTAATATTTCAGGTAAATTAAGCTTTCTTCTCCCTTATTTTTTATAAAATAGTGGAAGTAGCAAAAAACTTTTCTCACAATTATAATTTCAGTTAGAATTCACATACAAAGTTATCTAAAGAGTTTATTTCGTATTAGCGAGGGCAGCTTCGGAAAAACAATGTTTTTATTTAAACAGTAAAAGGAGTAAATAATTCTTAATAGATTCGGCCTAGTTTTTTTTGCAAAAAATCATTTTATTTGTAGGATATCGATGCGAAAATAAGAGCTGAAATAGATGAAGCAACGAAGAAAGCAAAAGCCGACAAAGAAATTGGAATGGATGAAATAGCTGCAGATATTTATGCACATAACGTGGAAGGACCAATCAGGGGACTTTCAGCATTTGAGAGTTACCAACACAAGAGAGTAGGACCAGCTGTAAATCTTTAAAACATACAATTTTATAAGTTCATTTTTTTTGTGTAATAATGGATCCAAACTGTTTTATTTATTTTTTTAAATTTTAATTATAAATACTATGAGATTGTGAACCTGCAAAGTACCGCGGCAATGTTTTAACCCTAAGTCTAAAAAATGTTTATTTAAAACCTACATTTTTTTGTATTTCAAACTGATTATTTTTTTTCTATATGAAGTTATATTTTTTTCCTATATATCTTATTTGTAAATCATTAACTTAATGCAGTGACACGTGACTGAAGAACAAGTTTAACCATGCATTTTACCCTAATCTCTGAAACAGAAATTGTATTGACCAATGTTAAATTTAATGTCATTTGTCATGCATTTTGCTGATATTGCTATTTGTATATACTGATTCGTTATATTATTTAATAAGCATTTTTTTCTTATATATTTTTATTTTTAGTGCCAATATAATAAGTTAAATGACCTGTTAGGAATAAGTTTTATTTCAAACCTCCATTAGTTTAAAGTTTTTTTTTTAAATATTTGTATTGATGAGCCAGAAAATACATCCTTCTTTCTATGATGATCGTGACCAGTTTGGCAACATGACTTTCATCTCATTCTATATTAGGTCAACAGAATATGCACTACTAGCGATGTAAATGGACATATTTCAAGTGGAAATATTTCCATGGAAATGGAAATATTGGAAATTTCCGAACGTGTCTCAAATTGAAATATCTAAAAAAATGCGATTTAAACCATCAAAACAAAGATTTCTATATATTTCTTATACTTTTGTGCAGTACAAATTTTATACTAGAAAAATAATTTCCAAAAAGTACTCTTATTATTACGATTACGAATTCACCGATTATTGCTTGCTTTAGAACAGTCTCTCTCAAAGTGGGCGATAATGCCCCCTTGTGGGCGCTGGAGGCCTAGAGGGGGGGCCCAAATTTGGGTGATTTGTAACTTTAGCTACTTCATATTTTAAAATCCTCCTACTACACAACCTTTATATACACGTTTGGCGAGTTGAATCTACGGATTGAATTTTAATGTTTAAATAATAGATAGAGATAAAGAGAACGACGGCATGTAACCCACCGATAACCCGTTCCCGTACCGCTCGCAATGTGAATTTAATTGGCTGTCATGCCGGCAGCGCAGGATGTTGCAAGCGCTGAGTCATGGTCAGCCTCGAATCAAGTATTGGAATTTTACGCGCTCACGAATAATGTTTTTTTTAAGTGCCCATAATCGCAAAAACCATTTAATGATATTAATTTTTTTCAACAGAACTTTTTTTTACTGTATCCTTAAATGGAAATAAATTGTAAACATGATCTAACCGTCTTAGGTATGCGAGGAATTGCAACCGAACTTTGACGGCTGATAAGCGCAACGACGAGATAACCGCCCAGGGTGGAGCGAAATTTGTTCTCGCTCTACTCGTCCCTTCTACAATTGCCAAACAAATTCGAAATTTTTCAAGGGAATGTATATTAGTTCATATTTATATCCTACTCGTATTTTATTGTATAAATATAAACTAAAAATATATTAAATATTTATAATTTTTAATGCGTTCGCAACGCTATTCATATCTTAAGTTATTTATTAATAAGTATCAAACACTGAAAATATTCGTGTCTTCAAGTGTCGCAGGTGAGGTCCCCACCTCAGATATTAAAAATAGGTATCTTGTTGCAGCCAAGCTGAGCACTGGCCGAATGCGGGATTTTTTTTCCTAATCTAGTAAAAATAAAGAAAAAGGTTCAATTATAATTTACGTTTGGCGCGAACAAATATTGTACGATTTATTTGTGGAATCCTGTATTATAGTCCGTTAACGTTCGTGCGGTCCGTTTTTTCGGAGTGCAGGTGCGAGGAGGGACAAATCCCAAATACACAGCCGCGGCTCGCGACCGATCGACGACTGACGTAACGTTCCGCCGCACGCACGCATGGCACTCGCTCGCCCTCCCGCCACTTCGCCCGCTACTCCGATACTCTTAATACTGTAAAGTTGAATTATTATTGCTCAATGTTGATTATTGTTAATTTTAAATAAAAGATACTCTAACGGCCGAGGATGCGTTGTTAATTTAGCAATGGATTAAGTGAATGTTTAACAAAAGTCATTGTCAGTGTTATTCAATGATTTTAGAAGGTAACCTGTTAAATCTGACATTTTGTTAAACATCTAAACCGTATTAACTTTTAACAATTTGCTAAGTTGACAACGATTTAGAATGTTTAACAAAATGTCAGATTTTGAAAGGTTGCCTACTAAAATCATGAATAACACTGACAATGACGTTTGTTAAACATTCTAAACTGCTGTCCATTGCTAAATTTAACAACGCGATCATCACTCCGTTAATATTGTAAAGTTGCATTATTATTGCTCTCTCTGGTAAGAAAAGTCTCGTTTAGAATATAGGTTTAATTAAACTCCAGGCGAGACTTATATGTTATTAAGATTTTTAAGGTGAAAAAAATGGGGGCGGTACAAAATAACTGATTTTGAAAGTGGGAGTTAGACGAAATAAGTTTGGGAACCTCTGCTTTAGAAGAAGTTTAATTGCACTCCCATGAAGACGCCATTGATGCTGAAAACAATATTCAAGTTGTGGATGATATCCATGAAGATATGCCTCTTGATCAAGTTGCACAACTTGTGTCTCGTGGTCGTGTGTAACTACTTTTTTAATAACTTCACTGTTTTTTTTTGTATTTTTAATACCTAAATTTTTATTTATATTAATATATTTTGCGTTTTAACTTTTGAATGACAATTCCACTTATGTATAAATAAACCCATTCGAAATGTCAAAAATCGAAATTTGTTATCGGATAGAAGGGAAAAGGCTAAACCAATTGGTAAGTATACGGTTCTCGTGTTCTTACCTCAGTAGCGACTGTATTATATATTGTTGATTGTAAAGCATTGAATCACAAAAGACAGGCATTATTGGGCAACCGGAAATGAGCCCACAGGAATATATCAACCAACCAGTCCCGGGGTTATACAGACTTGTAGAAGGAACAAGACTAATGGGAGGATTGATATAAAAGACAATGGGAGATTAGGCACAAAAAGCCCATGAGGCTGCGCTGCCTCCGGTAGTTAATCAAGACGGCTTCCAGGGAAGAAGAAGAGATATATTGTTGATTAATTATTATTTTGCTTTTAATTTTGTTTCATATGCGCAATTGTCCTAACAAATACCATTCGTACTTAGATTTTGAGCTAGATATTTTTTGCCTCGTTTTGAATACTTCGGAAATTTAACTCATATATTTGGCCAAATCTGACCATTACCTATGATAAACTTTTATTAAATGTTTAGTTTTTTAAAAATGGAGTCAGCACTTTTGGCATCAATTGAGGTACACTTTGTAAAAGTGAATTAATGATAGAAATCTGCCAATCAGAGATGGTAGAGTACACGGAATATGTGAAACTAACCTCTAAAATGTTAGTGTATTGACAACAATGTTTTCATGTTTAACATAGGTTATAACATTCTATGGTCGTCTAGGCATGTTTTTGTTGTGAGTTGTCCCTGTTCTCTATTGTAATAAAACCACCTCGCGTCGGATGGCTTTAAAAATATAACACATTTTCATTGATTTTATTAAAATCCAACAGGAGACATGAAAAAAAAAAGCAAAAGGTGGTGGGTAAAATTCGAACTTTTTTCATCCATCATATTCTCTTTATTCACATCTACAATGAATTGGTAAAAAAAATTAGAATGGCAAGTACCAAAAAAACCTTTAAACTGGCTATTTTTATTGCATTTTTTCCATTTTACAAGTTTTTTGATCTTTTATTTTAAAAAATTTCATGATGTTGGTGCTCAACGCACCAACATCATGAAATTTTTGACAATATTAAAATTATTCATAATATACCGGCTATTTTACATAAATATGCATTGTTTGGCTTATTTATTGGTCTTGCCAGTTTGACTGGAATTGAGTAGTACTTTTAAATGGCATTACCAGTATATTTTTTTATTTTGCTTTTTACGGCTTCTTCAGACGGAGTAAAAGATTGCAAAAACCTATTTATAGTCATAAGTCCTTTTTTTCAAATGAAACGAAACTGGCTCGTTAAATTATTCCAAAAGAGCATTTTTCTCAAATAATTTGGTACCACAGTCAGTATTTAGAGTAAGAGTGTTTTTAAAATACACCTAGTAAATTCTTTAGTCTGCTGTACAACGGTATTAGTATCGTTTAACTGTTATCAAACCCATCCAAAAAAAGACGAATACATTTTTTTCATGGCTACTTGATCCGAAATTAACGAATTTTACGTAGCCAAGATATTCTAGACTAAAATTTAAAAAACTAAATATTCTGATACAGAAGTGTCAAGAAATGACATGTACTCAGAGTGATATATCCTATTAGGTGCTTCCATTTAACAATTTACCATGTAAAAGTACTAGTCATTTCGCATCAAACCAGTAGTCATACAAAACAAGTGCATAGGCAAAGACAATTATAGTTATTACTAATGTCTTTGACATATTTACAGATAGGTCCACTGTAGTAGAAACATAGGAAACACTTTGTGCGAATTGACTTACATTCGCCTGACTCGAGCTAGCGAAACAAAACTCGCAAAAAGCTATGCGATAAATGTGGAATGTTTTTGAAGATTTAGGAGTAAGATTTGGTAATATCGGTTTCAGCAAGATGGTTATCCCGCTCACAATGGACGTATTGTTCAAGGATATTTGAACAATACCTTTCCTAACCGTTTGATTAGTGGACGTGGAACCATTTTGTGGCCCGCGAGATCACCAGACCTTGCTCCTAATGATTTCTTTTTGTGGGGTTATTTAAAAAATAAGGTTTATGGTCATGATAGGGCTAATAATTTAGAAGAACCCCGAATAAAAATCGAAGAAGCTTTTCAAACTACCAGCCCTAGTATGCTAACAAACGTTAGACGGGGTTTTTACGATCGTTTGGGATATTGCCTTGCGCAAGAAGGTTTGTTTGAATATTTATTATAATTTTATTTTAGAGTATTTTTTATGTTTATAATTATTTATTTTTTCATTGCCTACTATTTTAATATTAGAAATGAGTTTTGGGTTTAGATCACTTACTTTTTATTTTGCTTTGGCAATTAATGAACTGATAAATAAAGCTGTTGGTATTTAATTTCCTATTTATAAATAACGGTATTAAGAATCAACTGTTTTCTCAACAGATTAGACCGCATAAATTTATTTTCAAGCGCGCCTTAAACCATACAACATACCCCTCCGAAAGCATATTACAAAGTGAGATTCCGTTCGGTTAATCATGCATGCCGATATTTATCGACCGAAGCGGACAGTAATAAATTCATCAGTTCCCTGCCTATGGTTCTACTACACTGGACCTGTCTGTATATTAAATAGTGACGTACGAAATTTCACCTTTTATCTTGAAAAATAAAAATATTACAAGGGAGAATCACCTTTAAGTGGGAGGGAATGTTTTTAAGCTTTTTTTAGCATTTTTTAATTTGAATTTCTGAATGGAGAACCTTTTAAGAATATTGTGTAAAAATTTAAGAGGAATCAGAGCAAACCTACCAAAAAACCAGCGGTAAGTAAGGTAGCCGATAAAACTCGCTTATGAACGTTTTACTCTAAATTTAAGTGTTAAAAACTTTAAACCGTTTTTCCTACAAGTCGGTGCCCCTCATATCTTTAAAACTACTGCACCGATCCTTTTTAAATGTTGAACACTATTTCTGTACATAATTTACGAGATAACGCTGGAGAGTTTTTATCAATTTTGTTAATATTTTTTATTTTAATGCCGATTTTTTTTTCGCAAAAATCACGTATTCAGTTGAAGGTGTTCCCAAAAAGTGAAAAATTAAAATTTCGAAAAACCCTCTCAGCGTTACCTTGGGAAAGAGATTATCGAACGAAAAAACTTAGTAAGTAAACACCTAGTTAAGAGGGGCACAACAATTCTACTTTCTTTTGAAACGCTTCCAAATAATTGCTGCCAATGCCGTATTTTTTAATATTTCTTTATGAAAATTTTACTAAATATTCTTCGAATGTTATACTTTAATGTAGCATTAGTTTTAATAAATAGATTTTAACTGATGTCCATGATCGAATTGTCACCGAAACGCTGCAAAATTTTAAAAGATTTTTAAAGTATCTTCAAATAATCTGCATGTGTATAAGAGTCAATAGGCGCAGAGCCTGGACACGTTTATATCCTGGGACGTGGACCGAAGCACTTCTATCTGTCGAGTAACCCAACAAAAATTTTTTAATAAATAAATGCACCATACCAACACATAAATACTGTTGAAAAATTACTCTAACTTAGATGTGAAACATTAAGGAGTCATTGTATCCGACATCAATCTAATTTTTTATTTTCTATGGTAAAATAAATTAAAAAAACTAAAATTCTATATCACTTAATTCTAAACTAAGAGAATCATCATTTTTTTGGCTACTATCATCTAACTTAGAATCTATATTTACATTATTTTTTGTACTTTCACTATATTCTTCTTTTAAACTTCTTGCTGTATCCTCGTTCTCCATCTTATTGCTATCTACACATTCTTCTTGTCTACTAGATAATGTCATATCTTTATTAATACAGTTTTGTAATCTTTCAGAATTTTCTGTAGTGTTTAAATCATCTTTGTTATCTGATTTATGGGTATCACCATTTATATTTTCTGTACCTTTATTATGTTTTCTAATTCGTTTCCTTCTTGGTAATCTTCCCCTAGCTAAATGTATAGCTCTTTTTATTACTGGGTCTAAATCATCTAAAAGATAAAAGAGTATTTCAGAAACAGTAACTACAAATTTTATACATTTCCAACTGCTAGTTAGAAATTAGAAAAAAGGAAAAAATGGATAAATGCACGCAGACAAAAGGTGTTGAATTCAAATTTCCCGCTTAGCCGAACGACTTTCGGGCTTATCCGAACAACTTTCGAATCTGACGTAACAAGAAGAAAAACTTTTTCGTTTCTTGCCGTGTGGCGTTTGTTCCTGTCTTTTCCTGAGGTTTATTAATAATTTGCCAGTTTTAAAAAGAAAAAAGTTCTTTTTAATAGACTAAGTAATGAAGGAGTGTCTGCAGACCTGAGTTTAGTGTCTGTGTAGTCTTCTGTGATTGTAAATAAAGAAAATGGCTATGACGTCTTCAAGTAAGTAAAGTATACATGGTGATTCCTAAGTTGGCGCTTTTTTTTAACTGTATATAGAACTCATTAAAATAACTTTTTCCAAAATACTAAAAAATAAGGAACTTACATTCATTTAGTGTGTCAAATACGGACCTGTCTTAAGTAAGTTGTCACCGCCCAAGAAATCTTTGAGCTGTAGTGCTTGGACACGTTGAACGTGATTTTCTCACAATGTTGTCCACACTTTTTTTTAACTTAAACCGACCTGACTTGCAATTACCCGAGTACTTGGGTCCAGAATGAGCCCGCAAGGGAAACCGTCGCGCGTACAATCTCGAAGCAACGTTTGCAAATTAAGAACACTCTCCATAAATGAGAAACATATCCACGTATTTATTGTTTTTGGATTGTGCATTTTCGCGATTTAACAAAGATGACTGACTCAAACTGCATGATTAACACGGCAAAAACAAGCGTAAATAAGAAATAAACTATCTTTTTATACCCAGGCCCGCACTAGACACACTTTCAAATACATTTATGTATCTTTGTTATTTTTGGGTTTTTGAAAAAAAATTATTTAAAAAAGTTGCTTATTTTACCGAGTTTTATACACGGTTAAAAATATTGACTTTATATGACGTAATAGTTTGAAAGCGTTCACTAAGACACCCAATATGTGATTTAATTTTTTTTTTGCAAAACTTTATAGTGAAATATCTTGGAAACTAAGGAAAATTTGCAAAAAAAGTATTCTTGTTTTTCGATTCAAATTAAAAAATGAATTGGTTTTCATTTTTTCGCCTCTACTTACCAAGCTGTATATTGTTTTACGAAAAATAAATAAATTTTATAAATAAATAACACACCTCTCCCACAGCTTTCAAGAATTTTACGCAGCCGTCAGATGTCGTTTTCATCGCCACGTGTAAATATGGTATTTATAACGGAACAAACATTTCTTTAATTTAAATATAAATGTAGATATTTAAGGTTTCTACCACCTGATGACCAACTTTGTTTTTAATTCCAACTTAATTTCTTAATTTTAATTTGTTTAAGTCAACAAGAGATTTTTAATATACTTAAAATTTGTCTGGTAAAGCTGGGAAATAAGACCCAATTAAATTTTTTTTCCCGAATCGAAAACCAAGAATACTTTTTTTGGATTAAGTTTAACCGTTGTAAAAGGTTAAATCTTGTCAATCTGTCATTGAAAAAATCACAATACACATAAACAATATCACCGTGTACCTTGTTAGTAAACTAAATTTTTTTGTGATTTTCCAATAACAGATTGGCAAGTGTTTTTGAAAAAGGTTTAAAACTTGACTTTTATGACGTAATAGTTTGAAAGCGTTCACTAAGACACCCAATATGTGATTTAATTTTTTTTTTGCAAAACTTTATAGTGAAATATCTTGGAAACTAAGGAAAATTTGCAAAAAAAGTATTCTTGTTTTTCGATTCAGAATTAAAAAATGTATTCGGGTTTTCATTTTTCGCCTCTACTTACCAAGCACCCTGTATATTTTTTTACGAAAAATAAATAAATTTTATAAATAAATAACCTTACACCTCTCCCACAGCTTTCAAGCATGATTTTACGCAGCCGTCAGATGTCGTTTTCATCGCGCACCGTGTAAATATGGTATTTTAGGTGTAACTGGGGAACAAACATTTCTCTCTAATTTAAATATAAATGTAGATATTTAAGGTTTCTACCACCTGATGACACCAACTTTGTTTTTTTTTTTTAATTCCAAGCCATAATTTCTTAATTTTAATTTGTTTAAGTCAACAAGAAGAGTTTTTTTAATATACTTAAAATTTCGTTCTGGTAAAGCGATCAAAATTTGAAAATGTCATTCAATTAAAAGTGCTTAATATTTTAAATCATAAGTCACACAACAACTACTGTTAACCAGAACTGGAAACTTTTTAACCGTCGTTTGATTTTTATCTAATGTTTAAATATTTTGTATCAATTAAACCACAGCTATCTAAAACTAAAAGAGCTATGAAGTAGCAGATCTGGCAACACAGCATACTAGGCTTGCAAAACCCGTGCGCTTCGTCGGCCTTGTCGGTTTCTTTGAATGCAGTTTGAAAAGTAAACGCAAATGATTGATACGCAAAAAATAGTTTGTGTGTTTTAAAAATAAAAATAGCAACCTATAGTTTTAAATTAAGGATTAATTAAAGTAGTGTAGTAATGCATATTGCATTAGTGAACTAAAAATCGTTGTTTTTTCGTTTATATGTAACATTAGGCGTGTTGTTAAATTCATCAGATGGTTTAGCGCTGAAATCTATCGTGACGTCACACTAGATTACCGCTAGTTTTATCCTTGTCTATATACTACTAAAACAAAGGCCATCTTTCTTTAGCGCTTTTCCATCAATTAATTTAAAAACGGCTTGATGAAACAGCGATTAGTGCGCACGATTCATCGATGAATTTAACAACACGCCTATTGTATGTATGTATATTTAATACGCCGCGAAAGTGTTGCGTTCCGGGATGTAAAACAAATTACGACAGCGTTATTAAAACAGAGGGACATCAAACAACATTTATTTTTCCTAAAGACGATGAACATAGAAAGGTCTGGTTGCGTGCTATTCACAGAGAAAATTTTTCGGTGACTTATTCTTCAGTGGTATGTTGGAAACAATTTGATAATAGTGACATTTTGAGAACTGAAACATATATAGATAAAAGTGGAAAAATTCCGGAGTTTCCTTTGACGTACCCTAAATTATAGCATGGTGCAATACCAAGGCTTTATAAGAACCAACCGAAATGTTTATCAAATCCTAAAAGTACCCCTAAAAGAAACCCTAAAGAAAGAAGGAAAGTCCTCGTAGAAACTTACGAACAAGAACATGGGTTTGAAAGCAGAAATTGACAAAAAAATAAACCTAAAAAATTGGAGATATGCAGTGTTTCCACTCTTGTGTCAAAAATATATAGTTGTATATCGATCATTGCTTGTGTTTATATATATTTACTTAACCAAAATTTATTAACATCCCTAACTATTGCAAGCCTTCTAAGTGGACATTTTTATATTTCCTTTGAAGACTAGTGTAAGTCTGATTAGAAGTAAAGAAACTATATCAAAAAGTTGCCCCTATTTTAAGCAATATTTTTTAAGTAATTATACCAAAAATATAAACAATTCCGTTTCATTACAAACTCAGTTAAATACTTTTCGAACTCGTCAAGAAAAGATGTAAAAAAGCTTTCCACTTTGACGGGATAAGTGTATTAAAGAAACTTTTAATGTAATAACTATATTTATGAACAAGGTTACCAAATATATTTATAAATAATAAGTTTATTTTGACATTGATAAATGTGTAAATGTGCAACAAAAACAATATTAGCTCCAGGCAATATCTCAGGACTATATTATAAAATCATATAAATACCGTAACTCACCAAAAAATATCATTATACATATTCTAAAAGTTATTTACATGTTTTAAGGTAGTGTAAAACCCGAACAATGAGCCCAGTTTTGCTTTTTTAAACTTGTCTTCCTTATTAAGTACAGATTATGTTTTTTAATAATATTATTTAGATATGTTGTTTTCGGTTGATTTTAATTATCACAAAAATTACTGATTAATACATTTTTAGCTAAGTTTTAAAAGTTACATTAATTTATTTGCAAAAAACAGTTAAACAGTATAAGAATAAAGCCTTAAAAATTAATATTTTTAAATGTCTAGCAATAATTTGAAAAAATAATAATATGTTTTGAATATTCTAATATGGCCTAGGTTTTCCGGACACATTAGTGTTTTTAGGGTCACATAGTATAGTATTTAAAATTATGTTTATTTTTAAAATAATACCTGTATTTTGTTTAAAATTTCATAAAAAATGTTTATTTAGCGCAATCTGCTTAGAACTTATTAAATTAAACCAGCCCAGGGCGCAGTGTTGTTTGCAACGTTGCCTTTCTTGCTTCATGGCTCTTTTGTTATAGAAGGCTGTGATTAAACACAACACATATAAATAATTAGACCCCAATTTAAAACAAATATAACAACTTACCATTATCCAACTGCATAAACCACACATCCATTTCCTTTAACACCGTCCAATCATAATCCAAGTATTTATCAAACCCGCGACAAATGTTTGCCAGCAATATCACTAGGGTTGCCTTCAGATTTGGATTGCTATCAGATGTTTGTTTATATAAGGGAATAATACAGTCCTTAATTTTTTGGTACACCCATTTTGTCGGTTTATTTTTCAAGAAAAGAAGTAGAGTGTAGTCCGACAACCTTATAGATGGATTTCCTAAAAGTTAATCAGAAAAATTACACAACGAGTTTAAGGAACTTAATTAAAAGTAAAAAATTGTAAAAAAACTCTTTAGAAGAAACGGTAATTTAGAAAAAAAGTTTTGGCTATGAATTTAATGTGTTTATGCCAAATGTTGTAGAACAGCAAACAGCAACAAAATTGAAATGCAAGTTAAAACCCGCGGAATGATAATATTCTTGAAAATAAATATCTGTAAGTTTGTGGTAATATTACATTATCTTTGTAAAAACCCGCCTTCCCTGCCTCAAGTAGGACCGATAGGCAGGTGCTTCATAAAGTTGAAGTGCAATACCCAGCTGCTAGCCGTCATTCAGGAAGGTAAAAGCACGTCAAGACAAAGTAAAGCTCAACAAGAGAGTCAAGCTGTAGAGCCGGAGAGTAGAGGATTAAAATGTATTTTATAAGTCTGAAAAAACATCCTTAAGCAGTGAAAGTCCGTGAACGCAATACCTGCATTTCTCTATGTTTGTTTTTTAAATCACAAATACATACTGGCCTTAGTGACGGTACTCATCAGCAGATATAAAAAAGAAATAGAGTTACTAACAGTACAGAGCCCTGCGATACATCTTTTCACTTTGCTGATTGCTAGAAGGGGGACCATAGCAGATATTACTCGACTATATATTTTTTTTAGTAAATAATCAAAAAAATTACTGGTATTTAAGCAATAGAAGATTTTATTGTTTCTGTGTATTAAAAAATCTGGACCTTGGTTTTTGGAAAGTCTAGCTTTATTACAGGTTTTATGAAACCACAGTTTATTATTTAAAGGTTTGAGGTTCTTTTTAGTATGGGTAACATAGGAAAGACTCATCATCGATATCGTTAATTTCAAACTTTACAAAATTGCCTTAACAGCAGTAATGTATGTTGTTTTTGATTTGCTCTAATACATTTTTATTTTTAAGTTTAACCTGAGGCTAGAATATTAAAAACATGACACAAGAATTAACTTATAGTAAGACCTTTAAAACCTTAAGGATATTTTTTTCCAGAAACCATTCATATTAAAGATATCGAATTTTGAATTTTGTATTTACTTACTTATATATTCAACCAGTATCTCCTGAAAAATATCTTCACAATTCCATCTTTCAGTGGGATACCCAAAATATTTATGTAGGACATCTCTTAACGGTAAAAGATTGTAGCCTGGTTTGTTGCAGTCTTTTAAATAACATAAATGTACTAATACTTTCGCTAAAAGATTACCTAAAACATAAACTTTATATTTATAAAGGTAAACAAAATGGACGAATATAGGAGGCGGTTTGATGCATATAAATCACAAAAAATTTAGAGCATGGAATTAGTGTGTCCGAAAAAAATTATAAGAAAATGAAATCGGTATTAACCACTGTGGTAAGGAGAGTTTAGTTGGCTTTTAAATAACATAAATGTACTAATATTTCGCTAAAAGATTACCTAAAACATAAACTTTATATTTATAAAGGAAACAAAATGGACGAATATAGGAGTGTTTGATGCATATAAATCACAAAATATATAGAGCAGTTTGCGTCGAAAAAAATTATAAGAAAATGAAATCGGTATTAACCACTGTGGTAAGGAGAGTTTAGTTGGCTTTTAAATAACATAAATGTACTAATACTTTCGCTAAAAGATTACCTAAAACATAAACTTTATATTTATAAAGGTAAACAAAATGGACGAATATAGGAGTGCTGTCTGATGCATATAAATCACAAAATATCTAGAGCATCGAATTAGTGTGTCCAAAAAAAATTATAATAAAATGAAATCGGTATTAACCATTGTAGTAAGGAGAGTTTAGTTGGCTTTGGTTATTACGTCATTAATTAAATGGTTTATGTTAAAGTTATCACCAAAATATTCTGATGTAGAGGCTGTAAACAAGAAAATGAGACTGTGGAATATATTCTTTGCGATTGTCCCGCCCTCACATTTGAACGGAACTCCATGCTGGCGCGAACTGGCCATTACTAGCCAAAATTAGGGAAATTCCACATAAAGACGTCGTCAACTATTTCAAATCAATAGGTTGGACGAAGCAGTAAATCTCTCGCCTACAAGAGAAAGCACAAAGGACCTACTGAGGTCTAGGTGGAGTGGTATATTACTACCCTCTAAACATTCAGATCAGATCAGACTGACATTTGTAGGCAGAATCAATTATTTTTAGAAATGGGGTTTTTACCTTTTCTGGGGATACTATTATGAGGTTAAATGTGGGGGCGGGGGGTTCCCCTATTTAGCCTGTCACAATTTCTGGCCTCGTCATTAATGGATCTGCCAAAAGCAATTATTTTCGGCTAATAATAATATAGTAAAATTTTGGTATCCTTAATCTGTTCTTTTCATTTAAAAAAACACATGAAAAAAAATTTACTCCTGGTTTTAAAAGCCAAATATATTGTATAATGTATTCCATTGATCCAAAAGTTAGCCCCAAAAGGTTACTTTTTCATCAAATGGACAGATTAAGTTTTAATTTCAATAAATTCAAAGGTAAAAGTAAACTTAAAAACAGTGCCTATTTTTTTGGGGTATTCATAAAAAAGTTGAGTACGAGTCACCTGGAGTACTTTTATTTATCTGATCCCCTGCTATCAGACTCATGTTAGCGAATTAAAAATGTACAAATGAAATTTGAAAAAATTTTCCCACTTTATAGGCGGAATGGATAAAAGTTTTTATCGCACCATCAGCGACTAAATTTACTGGGTTTGATGCCTAAACTCCCTAAATTTCCCCGACGGTAATATTTGGATTTCAAATAATTGAAAAAACATAAAATTTAAAAAACTTCTTGCGCTCATTAACTTTCGTGTCCCCCTCTGGCACTCGTCTTCATTTTATTCGCGATCTATAGAAGTCGCCAGATGTGGCAGAAATAGTGTTATGAATGCATTTGGTTATTTTAACCCTTATTTCTGCTAATTTGGGTCTTAACTGCACCGTGCCACGTTTGAAAAATAAAACCATACTTGCATCTCACAATTAAAAAAAACTAAAAACGAAGAATACGCTAATTGTAACTTACTTAATCGTTGCTTTGTCGTCTTTTGACTCCACTACTGCATCTTTCTGTTTATATTATAATAATGTTAGTGAGTTTTTTCCCCCTTTTAATTGTTGTTTTTTTTTTAAACTAGGGTAGTGTTCATGACAGATATGTCATGATAATTGAATTTTTTGCCATCATGATAATCGTAAATTTTTTTTTTCTTTTACTATTTGGATATACTCTGTATGTACTTTAAAAAAAAATATAAAAAAAAAGGTTTTTGATATTGTTTTTTTAAAAATTATGGTTAAAGTTGTTCTTGGCGTGAAGCTAGAATCGAAAGTTCCGGTTTGGCTTCAAATGCTCCCAAAAAGGGAAAAAAATGCTTTTGTAATTTGGAGAGAAAAATTTTTAAAATTCCGTTTGAGGGGGGAAGGCCCATTTTATCCCGGAAAGAAATGTAAGTTATATGTACTGTTTTATCTGTAAGAATACCTGAAACTTGACTTAAACTTTACAGTTGTTCTAGAAAACAATTTTTTTAAAATGTTTGTCACAAAATTTTAAGTTCTAATTGACCAATTTTCTTAAAAGTTAGCATAAAGAAAATTATATATCCCTCTATGGCAGGAACCAACAAAAAAAACGAAATTTTCATGAAAAATTGGGAAAAATTATAACTGAAAAAAAAAAACATTTTCTTTATCCTTTTTTTTGATCATATCGTCTCTCCAAAAATTTTTTTAAAATAACTTAAAATTTTTTTAATTTTTTTTTTAAAAAAAGGTTATGTAGATTTTTTTTTCTTCTTTCGATTTCTGGAAAAGAAAAAAAGCTTTTTTTTACCCCCCCCTTAAATTTGTTTGGGTAAATAACTTTTTTTTGTTTGGGTTTAGAATAACATTAAATACCTTTAAAATGGACTTGACAAATTTTTATTCTTCTGAATTTAAAACTAATTGGTAATAAAACCTATATTTCTTTTTCAAAACAGCCCTAAAATATTCCCGATGATGTTTATTAATTATTTTCATTAAAAAAATCATAATTTTTTAATATAATTTTAAAGTTTCTTTTACGGTTTTGTTAAATTACAAAAAAAAATGTGGTTGCGATTTTTCCTTTTTTTTTGGTTTTTGCAAAATCGAGTCATTGCCAAAATATAACAGTACATTTTCAAGGACAAAATGCTATAATAACATTTATTCACAAATATGATACTTAATATTACCTTCTATGAAACTATAAAAATAATCGTTAATTTTTTGAAAAAATATTAAAAAAAAAACGTTAAAAACATTGCATTACCTAGTAGTATGCGCTGAGTGCTAGTCATTGGAGGACTGGGAGGATACAAAGTATCTGCTTTGTCATGGTAATCCTCAGACACTTTGTCAACTATTATCCTGAAAAAAAAAAAATTATGAAACTCTTCATAAAACATTCAGAAAAAATTTACAGTAATGACTTTAAAAAAAAACGCCGGTTTTTAAAAAAAAAACTATACCTCTGCCATAAACTCTATTTTGGGAAACAAATTCGTTAACTACATCATCCACCATTTTCGTTTCTTAAAAAAAACCATTGTTTATCTATAAGAGTGCGAATTTTACCTAAAACAAATAAATACATGCAGGATAAGTTGGATATTTATCAAACCTTCTTAAATCTTCAGAACCATTCTTTAAAAATTTCTTAAAATTTTAAAAAAAAAAATATGTGTATACTATAAGACGACAATACAAGCCAGTGACACATTTTTAGACTTAGGTCCTTGGTAATATGGCATTTGTCCATTGTATTCAATAACAATGGCTACAATTCCTCGCAGGCGGACACCCAGAGGGGTACTTATAAGAGCTGAAAATAGCAAATTTTTTTAGACGCATCGATGATATGCTAGTAAAAATGTCAAATATGACAAACTAGGGTGTGTACGGTGGGCGCTCGAACCTCGGTAACTATTCGATCAAATTGATTTATAAGGTCTCATTTTGATTGTTTTTAGATTATGGTGCCAAACGTTTAAATGGATCGTTTAAAATCAATTTTATAACAATTTTCTTGATTTTTTTGCATTTTTTAAATTACAAAATATGTTTGCTCTGCGAACCACTGCCTTAATTTTTACTTTACACATCCTATTTTTTTCCTGTTTCAATAATAACAAAAAATTCTTATTCTTGGATCAAAACTAATGAGAGTTAAGAACAATATATTGATATTTTTTAAATTCATCTAATTCTTACAAATATATTAAGCTTTATTTTTTCAATTTTTAATATAACTGATTCATTTTTACGATCTTAATAATATGATATCTTTTAATTAAAAATTTTACTTGAACTCTTGATATTGTTTTAAAATTAATTAAACTTGGTTTTTGTCAATTTAAAAACAAATAAAACAAGACCTTCAAAAGTCAAAATTGATCGAATAGTTACAGAGATATGAAAAAAAGGGCTCCAGGTAAGTGTTATATGTAACCCCGTTTTACCGGCTTATGTATTCATTTAGCTATATGCCATAGATAGAAATGCCATATCACCGATGACGGTCCTACCTTGGCTTTATCTCTCCTTCTATATAGGGAGTAGTCCAGTACGTTTACAATTCCCTTTTAAATTAGCTTTATATAATTACAATATTGGAATGGTAATTCGCAACTAAATTATACTAGGAAGATATCAAAATCCGACTCGGAATTAATAGTATTTTTAGTACCGGAAGTGATAATAGGTTGAAATAAACAACATTTATGAATATTATTCTTTACTTACTTCCTTGTAATCTTTCAGGCTTTTCCGTGGGTATTAACCTTGGCAAGCGGTCGGGAAGCTCTAATACATCAGGTGACTTGGGACAATCCAAAAAAGGATCAATATTTCTCTCAGTCTCCCCAACCTTCTCTTCCTCAACTTTTTTCACCATTTGTGACGATTTCGTAGTGGGTTGAAAATTTTCTGACGTTACTCCAGTTCTAAAATCACCAACAGTGTTAACATTTTGTTGCCTACTTTGGTTAGGCAATGGATTGTTGGGTTGATTAAAACCTATTTTTCTAGCATGTGCTTTAGGGCCTGTTTGTTTCATCCCTTGCATAACTTGCGACAAAATATCGACTGGTGTACTATTAGAAATCTGCTGCTGTAATTTTACCCTTTTCCTAGAATAAGTTATAGGAACTCCAACCTTACTTACTTTGGGCGGAGGGGATACTGGAGAAATAGTTTGCATATTTTTATTACTTTTAGAGAGCAAAGTAAATGGTTTTCCCTTCGTAATAAGAATATCTTGAACAATATTTATTTTTCTGGGATCAGTTCCCTTAGTTGCTAAATCACCTGACCTATTTTGTTCTACTGCATGGCTACTTGGTAGTTCTTTATTTACAAAACTTTTCTTAATACTATCACAGCCTTTATTTTCACCATATGCATAAACTGTACCTTTAACTTGATTTAACATCCTTTTTTTCAAATTTGAAACTTCCCTAGCAGCCTTTCTTTTTGTTACAGGTTCGTGAGATACTTTCAAACCCTTATTATTACAAACAGGTGATTCTTCTTCAATGTCTGAAACATCTCCAAAAAGATCTTTTTCAGAAACAATTGAATCCCTTTCAATACAGTTACTATTCATCTGAATATTTGAGTTAGTATTATTTTTTATACAAGAACTGTTTTCACCAGCGGACTCCAAATTATTTCTATATTTTCAATTTTTTCCTGAGCATCTGTTGAAACATATTGCTTTAAAACTTTATTGGTTACTAAAAAGTCTCCTTTCCCAGTACCCAATCTTTGATCATATGTACTTTCTCCGCTTTGTTGTGATTTTTCACTTTTTACAACATCTTTATTAACAAGTTCTTTTTTGGAGAAAACATCGTTGCTTCTAGTATTTCTCTGATCACAAACGTTGCTCTTATCATCTGCAACCACCACATCTGCCAACATATGTAAACTTTTAGAAGGCATATCTGGGCCGTCTGCTGGAGAATTATCGTAATCACTTTCAGATTCTGATATAAATTCCTTGCTGGTAATTTGCTTAGGATTAACACCATTTCGCCTTCTATTCAGGGATTTTTTTTGTATGACATTGTTGTTAGATCTTTCATCTTCCCTGTTTGTACTGGACTTTAAAAGATCTTTTCCAGCATCGTCAGTTGAGTTTCTACTTTGTCTTCGCTGATTATTTACAGACTTTTTTAACTCATCTTGGGAAATCTTTTGAATTTTCTCGACAGTATCATTATCAGACCAATGACTAGATTTTATTTCAGGTGATTTAGACAAACCTTCACCATCACACAAGTCTTTATTCTCTGAAGTAACACTTGCGACAACTTTTCTTGGACGTCCTCTTTTCTTTTTTATGGGCTCTACTAGATCTTTATGTTCTGGTAAGTTAAATACCTCATTATTGCAACTATCTTCATGTTTTGCTTTATTCTTTAACTGTTCATCCAATTTTCTTTTTGAAGCTCGTGTTCTTGGTGACACAGTATCTACCAAATCTACAAGCAAAGGTGTTTGTGTCTTCAGTTCAAAATTATCATCACTAGTTGACAGCGACTGCGATTTTTGTCTTAAAGAATACCCTGTATTTTTATTCTGGGGCTTTTTTCCTAAACAATGGTTTGCTTCCTTTGACTCAGAAAAATTATTTTGTAATAAATTATCCTCCTTCTCTGTTACTTCATTTATTCCATTATCTATTACAGAACTAATTTCTAACTGAGAAATATTAATATCATTAAATGTACAATTTAAATCTGAAGATTGCAGTGATAAATCAATGTGTAAAGCACTTTCATCAGAACTTTTTGATGAGTTTAACTTAACTTCTGTCTGCTTATTTAATTCTGAGTTGAAACAACCTGCAGCTTTATCAAGGCATATTTCATTAGTTTCCGAAACTGCATTGGTACTACATATTAAATTATCAATTCTAATGTTTCCTACAGATCTTTGCATTATGTCATTATTTGAAGCTAATTTATCAGAATTTAAAGGAAGCCCACTGGGAACAAAGACTCTTTGATCTAATTGCTGATTATTTTCAATAGAATCAAATGTTATCTTTTGACACAGTAATGAACTTATATTTCCACTAAATGAACATTTGGCATCATGCAAATTCCTAATATGATCCATATTTTCACCTTCAGCTAATAAATGTGATATATTGTTTTCATTTAAAGACGGCAAATCAACATTTGTGGGTACTGAAACTTCAACTTTAGATTTTGATGCTTCAGATATCTTACTAAATGCAGAATTTTCTCTTACAGGAAAAAGAGAAATTATATCAGTGTAGTTAGAGTCATTAGAAACAAAAGGCCTTCTAAAAGAGTCCAGGCTATCTTCACTAATATCCTTTATATTACTTCCAGATGTTCTGGTAACTGGACTACCCTTTGAAGAAGCCATTGGGCTTATCATACTAGGACAGCTTGGTAGTTTGAAACACCCAGAGCTACTTTGCAAATTACTGTTAAGCTCGGGCGTTTTTAAAGGAATACTGGGAATAAGCAAACTTTCAGGACTTCCTTTAGATGATGCAATAGGACTAAGCATAACAGGGCAAGAAGAGAACTTCGGAGTAGTGCAATCACTTAGGAGTGGTGATCTCTTATTCTTAAATGTGTCTGGTGATTTAATCACAATGCTTCCTGGTAAAGAGTATCCAACAAATATTTCATCTTTCTTTAATGATGCTAAATTTTCTTCGTTTGGATTTAGTAAAACCTTATTATCATCCTCTACTGTGTTTCTACCATCTTCAATCGTGGGACTTAAAATATTCATACTTACACCATCACCTATCTCGGTGCGACTACAAAAACTTAAGCTATCTGTGTTTGGTGTTCCAGTAACTAGTCCGGAATCCACCATCATATCAGAATCAAACATTGATTCTTCATTAGACTCAAGACTTTGATCTTTAGCTTCAGCAAGAAACCTTCTATTTCTTTCCAAAACATCTGCAGAGTTTCTGAATAATTTTTCCAATTCTGTTTCAGTTTCTGAATAAAAATCTGATGGCCTGTTCCTTAGTTTTGATCTCTTTTTCCTTTTATTTCCAGAGAACTCCTTTCGTTTTACTCCAACAAGCTCTTTAATACCACTAAGGAGTTGTGCAAGTAAATCTTGGGTATCTAATAACTTTGGTTGTTTTTGTACAGCCATTTTGCTTATGGCAGGAGTAATAATTTCGTCGTTAACACTAAAAAAACCAAGTAATTCTGGCTCTTCATCATTCTTAACCTTTCTTAATAACATCCGAGTATTATTTTTAGTGCAATTCTTATCCCAACAATCTAGTTCTTGGGAATATGTATCTTTAAACTTTCCAGATGTTATTCCCAGCTCAATTTTTGATACATCGCTCAAAGAGCGACGGTAAGGCTGCAAAAGAGGTAATGACTCATTTGTAATGGTAAAATTGATGTTATTCTGCTGCAGAGTTCTTAAAGCATCCAATATTGTGTCGTTTTGCACAGGTTTGTTTACGGCGTTCTCTTTATATTGTTTAGATACTCGTGGTATTTTCCTTTGCTTTTTGTTTCTAACTTTTACCAGCTGATTCATATTGTAGGGAATCCAATATTTACGACGACGTTGCAGTCTTCCTTTCAAATTCATAAAATCTTTTTGAAGATTTTTTTCTGATGATTTTAAGTTATCAGTCAAAGACGCTTTGTTTTCATTTAAAGAACTTAAATTATCTTCAGTAGAAACGGATTTTTCGCATGTAGGGACAAGGATCTCAGGGGCAGAACTAGAATCATTCCCAACAGACAATATCTGTTTTTCTAAAGTATTTCCAACATCCGACTTTTCTGAAAAACCTTTTATAGTATTTAGTAAGTCCTCACTATCATAAGCAGCAGAATTATCATCTCTAATCATCTTATCAGAATTACTAAGTGGTATTTCATTATTCTTACTTATGAACAATAAAGTTTCAGTTGAAGAAGTGAATTTCAATTCTGTATTAGTGCTTTCATCCGTAACTAATTTTGTGTGAGTAGAATCCAGAACTTTATATGGTTCTTTGTGATTAAGGATTTTGGGTGACTGCATTGTCTTTACTGGCATTGCATTGTTAAGTTCTACATGCTCTTTTGGTTGTGTATTTATAGGGTCTGCATTTACATCCGTTATTCTATCTACATTTTCTCTTTGTGACTTTTCTTTTTCTAAATTTTCACTCAGTTGTAAAAACTGATTTTGTAATTCAGGAGGCTGTATTTCTAATGTTGATACTCCACTATCAATCATTGCATCCTTATTTAAGTTTATACTCGTTGGGGCTATATTTTCAATCACTGTTTCATCTACCTCCCCCTTTTGGGAATTTTCTTCTTCTAAATTTTCATCCAGTTGTAAAAGCTGATTTTGTAATTCAGGAGGCCCAATTTCTATTATTGATACAGCATTATCAATCATTGCTTTCTCATCTGTCTGAGCATTTGTAGAGCATACATTTATGACCATCGGTTCATCTGACTGTGTATTTGTAGGGCATACATTTACAACCATTGTTTCATTTATGTCTTCCTTTTGTGACTTTTTTTCTTCTAAACTTTCAGTCAGTAGTGGAAACATCACTTTTGAAGGATTGCCTTTTCCGATACTAGGAGTGGGAGGAGTAATGACAATGTTTGGAATAGTGTTTTGATGACTTGTGTCTTGTTGTGATATATCTTCATCAAATGGCTGATCTCGTTCAAAACCATCTAAAAGGGTCGGTGTTGGACAGCCTAAAAAACAAACGATTTTAATATTTAATTTTTTAAAAATCTCCAGAAATATATTAAAGCCAAATTACTAGGCTGGTTGCCTTTTAAATTCAAAAAATCCATTTATATTAAAAAAAAATTACATATCATAAAAAAGATCAAAATAACTTAGGTTTGAACCAGTTACAAAATAAGAAATAAAAATTAAACCTTAGTAGACAAAGTCTTTTGAGGATAATTATCCAGAACACTAAAAAATATTTATTTTAAAGTGATTTAGATAAAACTTTATAAAAAATCTACATACAATATGTAAGCTAACCATTTGTTACATTTTATTTTATGCCATGTTGTTTTGGTTATATTTTGTGTCATTTTCATTCTTTTTTTTAACTTTGCAAATCCGCTAATTTTATTAAACTTAATGTGGAGAGAGAGGATAAATTGGAAAGCAGTCACCTTTTTATTTTAATGATTTTTTTTTGTCTTATGTGCAGTGCTATCTTTTACAATGTAAATTTTTAGTTCAAGAATGAGTACTGTATTTTACTTACTTACAATTAAGCCATTTTAAAGTTTAAAGTTTAACATACATGATCATAACCGAAGGTATAAACTAGTTACATTTTTTAAAATCAGATTTCAATCAGTTTATATTTTTTTGAATTTTCTAATGCCTAATTTACTTAAAAAAATATATATAAACCCTTTTACAAAAAATAAACTCAATACTTCCTTAGGGAATATAGTAATTTTCCATAGAAGCTAATAGGTCCCTAAAAACAATTATGTTTTCAGTTAATGTAAAACTCTGTAAAAAAGTTACATTAGTAGTTTTGGATGGCTTTTCTCCACTAATGGCATAGAATTTGTCTTAAAAGACCAAAACTTACCTGCTAATATTGGAGACAATCTTAAAGGTGACATGGCCATGGGTAAAATCATTTCACCTAAAATGTCACTGACCAAATCATTAAAATCTGATGAATTATCTTCACATTCTGTCTGTGTTGATTTAGTTATTTGCATATTAGATCTCAAATTTTGTGCAGATATTGAAATACTTTCAAAATGGTTTATTTTTTCCTTCAATTCTTTGCATTCTTGTTCTAACATCTCTATTTTTTTCTTTAAATCGTTTCTACTGAAATTGTCATCTTTCAAAATGTTCTCAGTCTGTACAAAGCAATCAGATTTTTGGGGTGTTACCATTCTAGTATTATTTATTTGCTCTTTTAATTTTTCGCATTCTAATTCTAAATCTTCTATTCTTTGATTATCAAAAGTTAGTTTTGAGATTTGTTTCTTTAAAGATTTTACTTCTGAAATATGATCTTGATTTATAGATGCAATTGTACGTTGAACATTGGTTTGTTCTTTAAATTGTAATTCCATTTTCTGTAACTAAAAAAAACACCATTATTGAAACAGTAGCACTGTGAAATAAATGAGCCTTAATAAGCAACAAATGCAATAATTCTACTATAGAATGAATTTGTATAAATGGTACCACAATTTTCACCAGGGGCCAGTGACTCCCCCAGTTGTCTTGCTTTTTTAAAATTAAACAAAATAATAGTGCATATAACAATTAGCTTATTTTAATGATTGCAGTTTAATAAAATTAATATTCAAAACCATTTATTGTTTCAAATTGGAAACATTAAAAATATATTTGGTAAAATTTTACATTACAAACATGGCGCTGATCACAAATCTTAAATTAGTTTTTTCTGGCAACCTCTGGTTTTTGAGTTAAGAGGCCTCCAACTGGACCAACCTCAAATTGGACATTTTCCCAAAATTCCCCCTTCTTGAAACTGATTACGATCAAAAGAGAACATACACTGATTGGGCACTTATATGTTAAATGAATACACTAAAATTAACACAAGATTATTTCTTATTTTTAGTAAAAAACACTTCAAATAATCAAGTTTTTTATTTTTTCGGAACTTAGTTATGAATTAGGCAACCAGTTATACATCATATATGTTCTGACAAGGTAAAGAAAAGTGGATTTTTTTGAGGTACTTTTAACTATTTTACTAAAAATAGACAATAAATTATTGTAAATTTTACTGTATTTGTTTAATATATCAGTGTCTAATTAGTGTATGTTCCCATTTGATGGTAATCAATTTCAATAAAGAAGATTTTTGAGGTTAGACCAAATGGAGACCTCATAACTCAAAAACCTCAGAAAAGAGAGAGCGTCCCAAAAAATCCCCGCATGTAAAAAACATTAAAAGCGGCGTCATGTCCGTAAAGTAAAATTTTACCAGAAAAGTAATTTATTATTTTGAAAAAAAAAATGAAAGCACTTACCTTGGTGTTAACTAAAGCGAGATCTTTTTGTAAATTTCCATTTTTAAGACCTAAATCCTGAATTACTTTTAAATTATTTGCTTTTTCTTCCTGAAGTTCCTTGTATTTTTGTACCAAATCTCTATTTTCACTTTTAAATTTACTTTCCATTTCTTTGTGCTTCTTACAAATTTCTTTTAATTCTTTGACTTTTTCTTTTGGGTTATGTTTTTTTGATGGCGACAAACAAAGATTGTCTTCACATGTACAGTTTTTGATTTTGTTTTGTAAATCTGAAATAACAAGCTGTGATTCAATCATCATTTGTTGATATTTTTCATCGACTCTTGAATAGTCTGACCTTAACTCAATTAACTCTTTCTCATTCTGTTCATACTTTGGTCTTAACGTTTCTAGACTGTAATTTAGTCGTTCATTGTCAATTTTTTGTTGGTTTATTTCAAGCATTGATGTTTCATATTTTGATTTCAGTTGTTTAAAAGCATGTGTGGCTTTAGCGAGTTTATCATTCTTTTCATTATATAGTACAAGTAATTCACTAAAAAAAGCAAACAATTAGTAAAATAAATGGTAATTGTCTCGAAAGTTGTCCTCTCCAGACCAAGTATACGGGTTTTTTTGGGGCGTGTACGAATTGAAAAAATATTTTTTTCGGCAACGTTTTCGAGATATTCAACATCAAAGTTGAAAATCAAACTAACCTCATTTTCAATATATTCCCCCTCTTTTTGTACACAATTCTTGAGTTTTATATAAAGTGGCACACAATATTTTATAAACACCCTTTTAAACCTTATATTTTTATTTATTTTAACCTTTTTCCATTAAATTGCGAAGCTTCACTCTTAAGCAGGGCGGCCATGATTCTCTAGTGTATACATGGTTGCAGCCAATGTAACCGACGTGTGAAAGTGGAGGTTTGCAATTAAATGGAAAAAAGGTGTAAAATAGATATAAAAAACAAGTTTTTAAAAGGTGTTTTTAAAATATTATATGCCAATTTAGTGTAAAAATCAAGAATTCTGTGCAAAAAGAAGGAGGAATAGTGTAAATAAGGTTAGTTTGATTTTCAACTTTGATGATGAATATCTCGAAAACGAAACGTTGCCGAAAAAATATTTTTTCAGATTCGTAATCAGCGCCCCAAAAAACGCCCGTATACCAAATTTGGTCAAAATCGGAGAGGAGGCAACTTTCGAGACATTACCAAATAAATATTGGTAGGTATTGCCTTTAAAACACAGGTCCACCTTATTTGTTATAAAAATATAGATAAGATAGTTAACACATATTTAGGTGTAAATTGATTTGCCTGAGCAACGTACTCTGTAAACTTACTTTGTTTTAATAATTTTTTCTTTTATGATGGTAAAATCCTGTTTTTCTATTAAAAATTCCTGTTCCATGATTTTAAGTGATATAACCTCAAAATCCGGCGGTTCTAAAGGACACAAACTACAGATGTTTGGTGAAAAAAAATTAGGCTTCTTGGGATTTACTTGACCTGAGGATTTTAATTTTCACAACACATCTTTTTTTTTGTTATTATTTTACAAAAACATGCTTTATAAACGAACGTATATAAACGATACCAAAAATACAGACACTCAAAGAAAAAACCAGAGACAAAAAAACTGCATTTTTTATCTTTGTCTTTTTCATAAAAAATAAAGACAAATGTTGAGCACACACCACGAAAAATATTTTCGAACGTATCCAAATTTATTCCCATAGCGTTTTCCATTCGGTAAAACTAGCTCCAAAAATGTTGCCATCTCCAAAAAGCTCAGACGTACGACCTTAACTTCGTGCATTAACCTTCTAGAGGCAGTCTTGCCGCTCGGATTTCAAAGGGAAGGATTACCACCTCTGTGTTACAAAAATGGCCTTCTAATTTCAGTAAATTAAGATGGCGCTTCCAGGGGGCCGTTCTTAAACTTTACTTTCCATATTGCGGTCAAGGTCATTGGTTCTCATTGATTCCCTTAGCTATACCAGCGCTTCCTAGTGAATACTATTCTGGGGCCAAGGGTGGTAAACTTAACAAGGAGTGCTGGGTAACATTTAAGCCCATATACGCCAATTTAAATGTCAATTCGATATTTGTAACGCATTTTTGACGTAATCGTTTTCCTATATTATGTTTACAAGTAGTATAAAATTTTAATTTTATCAAAGGGTATACAATACGGATCTAATCAAGGGTAATAAACCTAACAAGGAGTGCTCGATCCCATTTAAGCCCATATAAACCAATTTAAATGTCAATTCGGTATTTGTGACGTAATCTGTTTGCCTTTTTGTTTTGTTTACAAGTAATATAAAGTCTTAATTTTTTAAAAATATTATACATTACAGTTCTAATAGTAAGTACATATCCAAAATAGTTTTTAAAAGTTGAATATTTAACAAAAATTAATAAAATAAATCTGCCTTCTGGGCAAAATGGGCAAACGGTGACGTCCAAACATAACCTATATCTGCGGACAAATAGTAAAAATCGAGCACTCCTTGTTAAGTTTACTACCCTTGGGATCTAATAGTAGGATCATCCAAATTAGTCTTTAAAAGTTGAATATTGACGTCACAAACATAACCGGACAAATAGTAAAAATCGAGCACTCTTTGTTAAGTTTACCACCCTTGTTCTGGGGCCACTTTTTAAGGAAAACAGCCATAAGAGAGGGTGATCCTTACCTCTACAATCCATACTGCATATTTGATCATACAGCTCATGATACTATTAACTATTAAGCTGCATTTACAATGCAATTCGAACTCCAAGTTGAGGTTGAATTGGCTTGCTTGTCATATGGTGGCAGCACGTTAGCATTTTTTCCGGGAAAAAATTTGAATTTAAATCACGTGTTTCCACCATATGACAAGCAAGCCAATTCCACCTCAACTTGGAGTTCGAATTGCATTGTAAATGCAGCTTTACTCGAGAAGATAAACCCACGCGCATGGGATAAGCCTATCTCTCTCGCACGCCTGACGTCACTCGATGACAAATTTCCCCAGAAACAGCGAGTTTTAATATGGCATTCCGATTTCTGTTTTTTCCTTTCGTATTTTGTGGATTTCTGTTTAGATGTTAGATGGATTAAGTAATGCCCAAATACAATAAACGTTAAAAAAGGCTTTAAAACACTGCTTTCCCAACCGACAAGCAGAATTTTTGTCGTTGAGTGATGTCATGCGCAACGTCGTACGAAATTAAATCGCCAAAGTGGGTTTATCTTCTAATACAGCTGATCAAATACATTCTTATTAACCTTACTTTATCACTTACTTTAAGATTTTAGTTAATTAATGGAAAATGTATTATTTAAATAGAAATCTGAGTAAAATTAGTTTCAATTTTAATCAAATCGTAAGTCTTAGTATATCTTTATTATTAAAAAATATATTAATTTGGTAATTGTCTCGAAAGTTGCCTCCTCTCCGATTTTGACCAACGTTTCGTTTTCGAGATATTCATCATCAAAGTTGAAAATCAAACTAACCCTATTTTCACTATATAAACTATATTCTCCCTTCTTTTTGTACACAATTCTTGATTTTTATATAAAGTGGCACACAATATTTAATAAACACCCTTTAAAACCTTATATTTTTATCTATTTTACACCTTTATTCCATTAAATTGCGAAGCTTCACTTTCAAGCGGGGCGGCCATGATTCCCTAGTGTATACATGGTTGCGGCTACGATCCGACGTGTGAAAGTGTAGGTTTGCAATTAAATGGAAAAAAAGGTGTAAAATAGATATAAAAACAAGTTTCTAAAAGGTGTTTTTAAAATATTATGTGCCAATTTAGTGTAAAAATTAAGAATTCTGTGCAAAAAGAAGGAGGAATAGTGTAAATAAGGTTAGTTTGATTTTCAACTTTGATGATGAATATCTCAAAAATGAAACGTTGCCGAAAAAATATTTTTTTCAGATTCGTAATCAGAGCCCCAAAAAACCCCCGTATACCAAATTTGGTCAAAATCGGAGAGGAGGCAACTTTCGAGACAATTACCATTAATTTTATTTTAGGCAAGGTTATTATGCATCAACTCGAACATAATTGATGGTGAGTTCAAAAACAGCTACTCTCCTGAACAAAGTGCAAAAATCTTGGAAATATTAAACGAATCAAGTCCTGAAGATCTCTCCAAGTAAGTTATAGAATAAAAATATGGCTTTTTAGTGAAGTAAGAAGGGATTTTGTAGGTTTAAAATTCCTCTTGCTCGAATACAAAACCTATCTAACTGGAAAGCTAAAAAAGGTCCTTTTAAGTCTCTTAGCGAAGCTTTGGCAATAGGCGGCTTTGGAGAAAATATTTTAAAGCAAATCCTAAAAAGCATCCCTTATCAAAATGATACTAAGGAAGTTAAAACTACTAACACAAGGATAAATAAACGGATCAAGAATTTATTAGTACCTGATATGAATTATAATATTCTTACTGTAAGCAAAAAAACATTCCTATTTATAATTATTTTTTCTATAGAATGACTAATTTTTAGTCCTTAAATTCAGCTGTTGCCATACATCTAGAACCCACTGGCATTGCTTGGACAAGGCTAGAAAAAGAAAACAATACTTTAACTAGCTGGTTTTGCAAGAACTTTAGCTCATTACCTGAGAAAATGATGCCCTTGGATACTTTTAATCTGGTTGGTACCTTAACTTGTACACATGATTTAGCTATACAGTGTCATGTCAATGATAAACTTTTTTTTATCATTTTAGGCAAAACTAATATTTTTAGAAGGCTTTGCCTTTTTAAAATGCCCAGATGCTTTCCCAGTCATTCCATAGAAGTCCTAAGTCTGTATAATTTTCAAAACATTTTCTTAATTCAATTTCATTTTTCTTTGAACATATGTCAAACTTTATCAGACAAAGAAGTCACATGATTTACTCTATTGACATCTAGTCCAGGGAGAAAGGCATTTATTAACTAAATTTGGCCGTCACACAGATATCGAGATGCGGTTTTCTGCATTGTGTTCAGGAAGGTCACAGCACACGATGAGGTAGGGTGTAGGTTCTCGCTTTTTTGAAAAAGGCCTCCTGGGCCGGAAAATGCATTAAATTGCATCGTAAATTGCACCGTTATAGAACGACTGGAAACTCGGAAAAATCGCTCAGAAATCGTTACTCGGGGGTTTTCGGGGCTCCCAAAACCGATTCTGGCATTAAAATTACCCGGGGGTGCGCGAGGGTGGCTCTGTGGGGGTGCACGGGGGTGAATTGGGGAGAAATGCCAGCGTGCATGAAAATCGCTCCAAACTCGTTACTCGGGGGGGGGATGCCAAATTCAATTCTGGCATTTTAATTACCCGGGGGTGCATGGGGTGGCTCTGTAGGGCTGTCCAGGGGTAAATTTGGGGGGGAAAAAAATGGCAGCGTGCATGAAAATCGCTCCAAACTCGTTACTCGGGGGTTTTCGGGGATGCCAAATTCAATTCTGGCATTTTCATCACCCGGGGGTGCACGGGGGTGGCTCTGCGGGGCTCTCCAGGGGGTGAATTGGGGAGAAATGGCAGCGTGCATGAAAATCACTCCAAACTCGTGATTTTGGGGGTTTTCGGGGATGCCAAATTTAACCCCTGATATTCTAATTACCCGGGGGTGCACTGGGGTGGCTCTGTGGGGCTGTCCAGGGGGTGAATTGGGGGGAGAAATGGCAGCGTGCAGGAAAATCGCTCCAAACTGGTTACTCGGGGGTTTTCGGGGATGCCAAATTCAATTCTGGCATCAGACATCCCCGAGGCCTTCGGGGTCCCTGTTTCCGTTGTTTTGGGGGGGGGGGGCGTCAGCGGCCGTAAAAATCAGACATTCCCTTCACCGGGGATATGAATAATAAAGTCACTCCCAGCGTCGCTTATCAGTGGCTTATGGGCAGCCCCCCAAAAACTGCTTGATGGGCTTGCAAAAAATTTACCAAAATCCCCGGATACAAACTTTCAGCATGGACTCCCGGATTCTTGTAACCGCAAAAGAGATCTGAAAAAACTAGACGAATTTTTTACAAGTTCTGCCCTTTTCCAGATGTGGAAAATGTAACTAATATTGCCAATGGAATAAGTGGGGACAATGACAAAGTCACTTGTTATAAAGGTTTTGAAAAGGGACTGAAATTATCGGGAAATTGTGGGAGCAACTTCAAAAATTGAAACTCTCTTTGTCCAAAAAATTACTTGCATGGTCTGAAAATGCCTGAAGGTTGGCCAATACAAGTTCCCCAACGTTGATCCTTTATATTATTTCCCGAATTCTCGCCCTCAATAAGCCAGACTGTATGGAATTTTATTTGACATTTGAATTGTCAGCATCCCCCGGCTATGTTCGACAAGAACGGCATGAGGAAAATGAAAAATCCAAGCTGTTAAACTTTTTAAGGAAAGAAGAAGTGTAAGAAGTCAAGACACACAATATGTGATTGATGGAGGCATGCTTCTGCATAAAGTTAGATGGCAAAAAAGCCAGAACATGTTACAGATATGCAACGGGTATGTTAGTTACATAAAGAGAGCATTTGGGAACAGAGTTTTGTTGTTTTCGATGGATACGACCAAATGACCACTAAATCGACGGAAAGAAAGCGTCGATGTATGCATAAAAATTCCGCCACTATACGCATGGCTCCAGATTCCTGGACGACCATGACGTTGCCAGCAAGTGTAACTCAGGACAAATTTCTAGGGAATAGCAAAAATAAGTCCCAGCTAATTAAATTTCTCCAGGAGGAATTGGAACGGGCCAACATAATGTCTCAGCAGAGTGTAGCTGATGCGGATGTTGATATTGTGCTTAAGGCCATAGGCTCTTCTGGAAGCCACAACAATAAAGTGGTTATTGTTTGGGAAAACACTGATGTCTTAACAATGCTTGTAGCTGGACTCCACCCAGTCTAGAAGTATTCTTGCTAAACCACCTTCCCGTAAAAAGCTGATGTTGTGTATTCTTCTGAGAGCTTAGCCTCAAAAACGCGTGTATCAGGTCTCATATATTATTTCTACAGCTTCACGGGATGCGACACAACCTCAGCATTTTTCTATCGAGGAAAGTTAAATTCTGCGAATTGTTTGAGGAATCCAAAGTTTACATGGGTTTGCAGAAATATTTAAGCAAAGACATGTAGCCGTGGACAATTTAATAGATCACGGGCTTCGTTTAGCTTTGGCTCTTTCGGAACCCAAAGATGAGCGCACCAAAGATGAACCTGCGTTGAGCTCGTGCAAAAATATCGAGCAAAATCGTATGCTGAAACCCCAACCATAAAAAAGTCGACCTTGCACGCATAATTCCGACTGCCAATGCATTAACAGAGCATATCAAGCGGGTCTATTTCCAAGTACAGGCTTGGTATGGTTCACAAAATCAAAAAAAAAAAGCTTAGATCCATTGAAAGGGGGGGGGGGAATTTGGGTGGATAGAGCTCAGTCTGTTTTATGACCCAGGAAGCCGGCCCCGGAAATTTGAGCAAAATTTCTTGTTCTTTCAAACCGACTGTGGCGCGAGGTGCGGGTGCCGCAGAAATGGGTTGGAGTGCTCCCCCGCATGCAAGCATTGCGATGGCAATTGCTCAAACCAAAAAGGCACTTCCAGTGATGCCGAGAATAGTGACGAGGAAGAAAGTGAAGAGGGAAAGAAAATTCAGAAGGTAGGAAGATGAAGCGGGAAGAAGGCGAAGAAGAGTTTGAACAAGATGTTTAGCATTTAAGTTTAAAATTGAATTTTAAAATGGATAATTCAAGATTAATGAGAACTCCAATCTGTTATTTTAAAAAGTATTACTGTTATAATTTGCAGCAAGGATAGGAAGGAGAGTTGGAAGGCGTTTAGTATTTAAGTTAAAAATTGAAATTTATGAGTGAAGATTAAAAAAAACCCCTATATTTATTTGAATAAACTATTATTTTCATAATTTGTGATTTCCCACCTTCTCCTTTACCATTTTCCACGGGCCACCCCTAAAAAGGGGTGTTTGCAAAGGGCGCTGCCACACCCCCCCCCCGCTCCACACAACCCCCTACTGATCCCCCCGCACCACCGGGTAATTCCAATGCCAAAATTAAATTCAGCATCCCCGAAAACCCCCAAAAGAGTTTGGGCATTTTCATGCACGCTGCCATTTCTCCCCCAAATTTACCCCCTGGACAGCCCCACAGAGCCACCCAGGGCACCCCCCGGGTGATGAAAATGCCAAATTGAATTTGGCATCCCCGAAAACCCCCAGTAACCAGTTTTGAGCGTTTTCCTGCACGCTGCCATTTTTCCCCCCAAATTTACCCCTGGACAGCCCCACAGAGCCACCCCGTCACCCCGGTAATTAGAATATCAGATTAAATTTGGCATCCCCGAAAACCCCCAAGTCACGAGTTTGGAGTGATTTTTATGCACGCTGCCATTTCTCCCCCCAAATTTACCCCCTGGGAAACCCCGCAGACCACCCCGTGCCCCGGGTGATGAAAAAGCCGAATTTAATTTGGCATCCCCGAAAACCCCCCATAACGAGTTTGGGGCGATTTTTTTATGCGCTGCCATTTTCCCCCCCAAATTTACCCCCTGGACAGCCCCACAGAGCCACCCCCATGCACCCCGGGTAATTAAAATGCCAGAATTGAATTTGGCATCCCCGAAAACCCCCCCAGTAACGAGTTTGGGGCGATTTTCATGCACGCTGGCATTTCTCCCCCAATTCACCCCCCTGCACCCCCACAGAGCCACCCTCGCCCCACCCCCCGGGTAATTTTAATGCCCGAATCGAGTTTGAGCCCCGAAAACCCCCAGTAACGTTCTGAGCGATTTTTTCCCAGTTTCCAGTCGTTCTATAACGTTTCAATTTACGATGCAATTTGAAAATGCATTTTCCGGCCCAGGAGGCCTTTTTCAAAAAAGCGAGAACCTACACCCTACCTCATCGTGTGCTGTGACCTTCCTGAACACAATGCAGAAAACCGCATCTCGATATCTTTTGACGGCCAAATTTAGTTAATATGGCTGATTTTGATCTAACTGCCCTGGACTAATCATATGATGTCATATATGAAGCAAAACTGACCAAACACACATTAGATGTCCCTTAAAATGATAAATAAAAATGTTTACTTTTTGATTCGGATTTCATAAATGAAACTGTGTAAAGTCTCTTGTTAACAGGCCTTAGAAGTCTTAAGAAAAACGCCCCTAGGTGATGTATATATCTTTGAAGCTACACATAATTTGGGAGCTCAAGCTAAAACAAAACCAGAAAAAGTTTCCACCCATAACCAACAGATAGAATTAATCTCTATGTTGTTAGCATTAATTAATACTAGCACAATTCCTAAAAATTTTCGAAGTATAAAAAATCAGTCTTAGGAATTGAAAATAGGGTGTTCTTTTTAAAGGCCCGTACACCTGCCAGGTAAGCTAGTACACCTTCACAAATCAACTAATATATTTTGTATTCTTTCTAAGATTTTAATTATTTAATTGCAGAATAGCTTAGTTCTTGTCAAATATTTTTTTTGGTTTAAGAGATATAAATATAAAAAAGTTTTTATCAGTTATGTGTAAAAACCTAAAAAAAAAAAAAAATAGTTGTCATGCATAGACCCATAGACATACCTAATACATATAGACTACTGATGCCATACAACCTTGACCCCAATAGTGAGAAAGAATGCTATACGAGCTGCACTCAAGCTCTCTGACTCTAGGGCCACACTGAAGGTTTATGCAGTTTTGTGTGCAGCTAGAATAGTGTTCTCTCTCACTCCTGGGATCAATTTGGAAGTACAGCATCAGCAGTCTATAGGTCTGTTTGTTATTCGGAAAAAGTGTACACTAGTTTACATTTTTTTTATATATGCGCTCTTATGAAAAGTGTATTTTAGGACTAGGTACGTAGAAAAAGTAAAAAATATTTAGAAATATATCTCAATAACAAACAGATCTAGTAGGTATTATGTCTATGTTGTCATGTGACATGTGATTGCTCTTATGGTGGAAAATTTGAAAAATGTGATATAAAATTTCAAAAAAAAAGGTTAGGAGTTAAAATACAGGGTGGGCCAATGAAAACGAAACAAGGCCGTTTTCTCATCTATGGTTAGTAGGAAAAAATCGCTCGGACCCGTCGATTTTTTGAATTTAATAACAAGGCAACATTGAAAAAATAGTTGTTTTATCATCTTTAAATTTTTTAATGGCCAATTTTTTTGGGAAAACGTCATTCTTTCTAAGCACAGCTTTCAGTTTTTGGTAAGGGTAAGCCTACGAAGGGGGGGAGGGGGATGATTTCAAATAATGAGAACATTTACTTTCAAAACTTTACTTCTATTTTACTTACTTACTTTTTAATTTTATAAGTGTTTAAAATGTTGGCCTCATGCTTCCATGCAGTCATACAGGTTTTGTTTAAAACGGTTTCGGACATTCTGAAGCATTTCAGGTGTAATGTTCCGACATTCATAAATGATCCGTTGACGTAAATCATTTAGATATTCTGATTGAATTTTATAAATTTTACTCTTTAAGTTACCCCAAAGGAAAAAATCTAACGGACTTAAATCTGGTGACCTTGCAGGTCACTCCACTGGTCCTCTTTTTATTCAAATACTGACAAACAGCAAAAGCATAGTGGGGAGGTGCCCCATCTTGTTGAAATGTTAACTCATTCGCATTGTAAAGGTTATCATGTTCAACAATTTCTGTCAATGCGGGATTCACAGTGTCTTCTAACAATTTCAAGTACATTTGTCCCGTTAGATTTTCTGGTAAAAAAAGGCCAACAACACAATCGCCATAAATTCCATCCCAGACGTTTAATTTCTCAGGATGTTGAGTGTGAACACTCATCTGAGAAACAAATGTTGAACAACAAGTTCGGGTTATTTATTATCCGTTCACTAATTATCTCGCAAAATTCTACACATCTATCAAAGTCATCTTCATTTAATTCTTGCACAAGATGGATTTTATAGGGGTGGAATTTATGGGATTTTAAAATTCTTCGCATGCTAGTATGGCATATGCCAGAAACTGTAGGTAATTGCCTGGTACTTAACATAGGATCGATATTGACGTGGCCCAAAACAGCAATTTGCATTGCTTCGTTTCCCACTATTCGATTAGGAGCGATTCGTTTTCGATTTGCCACAGATCCTGTCTCCCTAAACTTGGCTTCTAGTTCAATAACGTATTTCCAGTTGACATGCTTATCTGGATTTAGTTCATTAAATAACTGTGCTGTACTATTAGCGCACCTACCGTTTTCATAATAAAGTTCAATTATCGATACTCTTTCCGCCATTGAGTAAACCATTTAGAGCAAGAAAAAAGATTATAAGCCAAAATAATCACAGACAAAATCCTGTGAGATACTAAATTTAAAAAAGATAAGAAACTAACTGCATTATTGATAATTTTTTACACAAGCATCAAATTCCATAGCAGAAATAACTGCTAACCTTGGACTGATAATATTTTAAACAAGACACTGACAATATTTTTATAATTTTAAAGCATAAGTAAAAAGTATCCGTATTTATTGAGTGATAAAAAAGTGACATTTAATGCTTCCTTACTTTTTAAGTTGGATAGGACAGGATTTAAAAACAAAAATACTAAATAAAAAATAGTACTAAAAGTGAAAAAGCGTTACTTTCGATTATATGCCGATTGTGTTTATAAAACGTATTTTCTTGAAAACTACTGCATTAAATTCAAAAAACTAGGAGCGTTAAAAAGAGGACTCGATGATCTTTAAAATGAGGTATCAGTCGACCCTCTTTCTCATTTAAGAATTTAGGAGTAAAGCTCACCCTCCCCTAGGGGGTTGAAGTGACAGTTGATTTTTTCCTACCACCCAAACATAGATATGAGAAATCGGCCTTGTTTCGTTTTCATTGGCCCACTCTTTATAGAAAATAGTAGACCAAACTGTTTAGAATTTAGTTTCACGCCTTTTTACCGAATTTCAAAGAAAAATATAAACAATCAAGCAATTGTGATTTTTCGACATCCTGTTTTTCTAAATCATATTTTTTTTATGTCACGAGAACCTATTTCATTAGCATCTATTATGTGATGTTTAATGAAAATAAATGAATTTTAGTTACTACTATCTTTATGAATACGTCTCATATGTTATTTTTAACGTTATAATTAGTTTTTTAAATTCCAGTATACAGTGCCTTGACTACATTAGATCTGTCTATTTTAGATCAAGTAACAATAAAATAACAAATTTTTTATTATTTTTTTTATGATCTCTTTGGACGGGTTTAATGACACCAAAAGGATGTTAATATGTCAAACAAGCATTTTTATGTAAAAATTGACATACAATATATTTTTATTTTATCTTAAAAATAACAATAACAAACATTTTTTTGTTTCAAATTATTTAGAACAAATAGGAACAAAAAGTTTGAGTTACTGCAATTGGATGTTAAACCCCGAACCCCAAATTTAAAATGATCCCCGCCTTGTTCGCCCATTATTTTCGACCAAATTTAAAACGCTTTTGAAAATCAACTTCCTCAAATAAAGAATTATTACCCAAGCTCTAATGCTGGGGTTAGTTTTATGGATTTGTATGTAAGAAAAAAGCCATAAGTTTGGGTTAACTTAAAATAATAGGAAGAACCAATATAGTTGATGTAAATAAACTGTAAATAAACAATTTTATCTTATTTTGCAGTGGTGGCTCATCGTATTGGTGGGGTTGGAGAGGAGGTATATAGATTTGGTTTGATGATTGTTTGAATTATTTTTAAATCTCTTTTGGTTAAATGATAATACAACAGTGGCGGCTAGTGGCAGGAAGTGCTCAACATTCAATTTTTTTATTTTAGGCAAAAATGGATTAAAATTGTAAGAAGTTAAGATTGTTATAATATAAGCAAATACACACAAACTCTATTTTTTTGAAATGTAAGTCCATTCTTCTGTTTTTGTTAACAATAACCTTTTATTTTAATTTTTAAATAATTATAATAAATATATATGTATCAGTATATATTTATTTAATTTATTTATCGTAATTATAAAAATGAAATACAAACATATATTGTACGTTTATGATTTTTTTCAGGAGGGGAGCGCACCAGAGCCCTCTCTTACAAGCCGCCACTGCGATACAAAAATTAAAACTACTTAATCATTAAAAGATTAAAAGAATGATAAATATCACCTTATTAATGCAAATCTACAGTTTTGTAATTTTTTTTTAAATTATTGTTTTTTTGCTGGTTTTTTTGGTGGTACTATTTAGTAAAGCAAATTTTTCCTTAGAACCGACAACCTTTTAAAAAAAAACCTGTTGTATAGATATAAACATTTGTTTTAACTTTATATTTACTACAATAAGACATAACACGATAATATTGTCAAAACAATAACCCACTCGTGCGATACTGCCATAAAGAGAAGCTGCCACTGCATGGTTGTCAGGTGAATGAAAAATCAGATCACAATGTCATCACTGGCCAATCTGAATGTATATGAAACGTTTTTTTTTGTTAGAAAGAATACTTATTGATGTAGATATATACCTACATTTACAGATTTTATATCTACATTGTTGGTTCGTTATATATACTTATATTGTTAAATTTTTGCTACATTCATTTCACTGTTAATAAACTATTTTTGTTATATTATTTTTTTTTATAATTGCTTATCTATTAAAAATCTAAATTACAGAGTGCAAGTGTCAAATTTTGTTTTATCTCTTATCTTTTTATATTACTCAACCAAATTCAACCTTTACCCCTTTACTTGCTGTTCAGTCTAATTCGTCACCTGTACGTGTGTAGTTTTTGCTGATGGCCTGATTTTCTCTTTTGAAGATTTAAAGCTTAGTTGAAAGCTAAGAAAGTTCTTCTTCGGTCTCCGGGAGATGGAAACACCATTTCTTTGCGGCCTACCAGTGGCTTTTGCTAGAAGCCTTGCCTCCAAAGCACATGTTTGCCTTTCGGAGGCCAAAATTGAGGTCGTTGTCAATTTATACAAAAATATTTTTCCGGCCAAAAATATGATACGTCAGAATATTCCGCCAGTGAAAAATATTAAATGTCAAAATGTCAAAAATATATTTTCCAACAATATTTTATCTGTCAAAAATGACATTTGTTAAAGTTGGATGTATGACCAGAATAAAATACGCATGTTAAAAATAAGCTACTTTAATATTGGTGTCAAAAAAAGAGCTTTAAAAAAAACAAATTTTGGTAACATGAGCCTCAAAAAAAAAAAAAAAATGACATATTTTTAATGCGCTTGTAGCTGATGTGTTTTAAAGATAAGATATGATTTTTTCAAAGACTAACTTACAGATATCTTCCAGCACCTAATATTCATAAGACCCTGTAAAAATATGTTCAGAATTAATATTTCTTAAGAAATTATGAAGTTTTACTCCCGTAACACCGTAAGAAGTTATTGTACCAAATTTGGTATGGATTACGTTTTCCTAATATACTTTATTTTTCATCAGAGCTGTCGCAATTATTTTAAAAAGTAATTTAATTACAATTACCAATTACTCTTCTAAGTAGTAGTAAATTACAATTATCAATTACTAGCATGTTTGTTAAAAGTATGTAATTCAATTATAAAGTAAAACTAATAGTTATTAAATATTTTAGCAATTGCTATATTTAAATTACCACATATATTAAACACGATACACTAAAGAAATAAAATATTTTTACTAATATGCATCATACGCGCACGTCACACTATTCAAACTGCTTTCTCGGCAAGTTTAATATAATATTATTCTAAAAAAAATCTTTTTATTCTACTCCAAACATCAACAAATTTTTCCACAAAAAAGGTATAAAAACGGTGGCGGTAAGCTTCAATCGAAAATACAAAATCGGCGCGAAGGCGGCGTTTGCCGGATTTAAAGCAGCCCGCCTTGTTTCAAGATGCTCTTTCTGGCTGGCCAAAATTCCTGCAGTTTTTGCATAATGTAAGGTAGGTAATTGAATTTTATGTAGTAATTTAATTATTTATTAGGTAATTGAATTTTTCAATAATTAAAAAATTTTAAAGTAATCAATTACTTTCTAAGAATTAATTAGGGATTCGTGAAAATCAATTACCAATTATGATTACATTATCATATTAATTGATAATCCAAATACAATTAGCTTTTCCGAAATAAAATTCAATTAAAGTAATCCAATTTCTAAGAAGTAATTGAATACGATTTCTCAATTATTTTAATTCAATTACCGACAGCTCTGTTTTTCAGTTTACACTTTCCAAGATATTCTGATATCACTTATAAAATCGAAATATTTTTCCAACCAGTGTTTCTACTAAGATCCCTGGCCAGATCTAACCTTACCTTTTAAGTCAAATGATTTTATCATTTCGCGTCTATCTACAACTTACTTTAGTTAAAAAATAACGTAGCCAAAACCTTTTCGCGTTTTATAGTAAGATAGGGGAAATCTATGACGTCAACGTACTGCATTATAACTACTTACCACAGCTCAACAGGTTTGTATGCTGTGGTTACATTTATAGTAATTATGCATCGCCTTTGTTTTGACATCTTCATCTTGGAATATCGCTCAAACTGCTTATTGTTTTAAATCTTAGCGATTTACCAGAAAAACAGTGGCGTTATGTTTAGTTAGTATGGAACAAAGTAGGTAATTAGTTTGATTTTCGCAACGATTTCATTGTAACTTGTTTTGACATCACAACTCAGCCCACTCACTAAACCATGACTTACAAAGACTAATCATGTAGTAATTTGAAATTAGTCGCGAAAAATACCTTATTATGATGAAAAGGGGGAACAAAATTTTTTTTGGAAAAAAATTAAAAAAACCTACGTTTTAAAAATTTTATTAACAATAACTTAAAATGAGTAAAAATTTTGGGTATAAATATATTTCATATCCTATTCAACTTTAAATTTAAACAGTGAAAAAAGTAAAAAAAAGGTAATTGTCCGAAAAGGGGGGCCCAAAAATTGGGGGTTTTTTGGGGCGATTTGAATCTGAAAAAAGGCCCTTTTTTTAATATCCCCCACGTTAAAATCAAAAACTTTTTTTTCCCCTTCTTTTTACAGAAATTTTGATTTTAATAAATTGGCACATAATATTTTAAAAAACCTTTTTAAAAATTTTTTTATATTTTTTACATTTTTTTCCTTTAATTCAAAAACCCCACTTTCCCCGTCGGGCTGGCCCCCAAACCCTGTATACACTGGGGAACGGCCTAAAAGTGAAGCTTCGCAATTTTGGAAAAGGGGTAAAATAAATAAAAAAAAAAGGTTTTTAAAAGGGGTTTATAAATATTGTGGTTTTTTAAAAAAAAATTATTCAAAAAG
>JAHBCN010006151.1:0-50612 GCA_019359885.1 Listronotus oregonensis | reverse complement strand
GTAAAAGAATAGGTTTTGAGGACGTGTAGGTTGGGTAAGTTTTCGATTATTTCCGCTACCAGCTCGTACCCGAGGGTTGAGTCATGACAAAGGTCTGGTTTTCCAAAACTGCCGATGTCTAGAATTCTTATTGTGTTGCTTTTTAGTAATCTGGAAACAAAAACGTTTATAACAAGGTGTCCGGGAAATACGAATACAAAACTTTATGACAGGCTTCTGATTGAAAATCGGACCTCCTGTATATATTTGTCACTTACCTAATGCCACTAGTAGTATAACAAGCCTCCCCTGAAATATCTAGTTTGCTTAAATTTTTAAGATTGCTTACAGAGTATATCACAGAATCGTCAGCCATATGAGGTATTAATAGAGTTTTCAAATGGGCCAAGTTAGCAATAAGGCTACTGAGAAGTAGAGGAAAATCGCGTGCCCAAACACCCTTTAGATTGAGATGTTGTAGGCGTTTTCCCTGTTCTCGTATTACTACTAAAAAAGAAAAGTATATAAACTTGACAATAGCTTATTTAAGGGAACCTACCTAAAATTTTATCATAGTAAAATCTGGGAAAAATTCCCACATCTAGGTTCATAACGTCTTCTCTTAACAGAATCTGAAGGCACCCAAATCTTGTGCTTGCATCCAAATTTATAACACCTAAAATTAATAGTGTGTTACCATAGCTGATACTAGTTTTCTATGCAATTTATTTAAACTTTATTAATTTAAAACACAGTAGGCTATGGCTAAGTGAAAAACTCCTTTAGGCTTGTGTAGCACTTTTTATGGGTATTGAATAAGACTAAACCGTCAGAAATGGCTATGCAACACTCATGATGCAATCGAAAAAAAGCCAGATATTAAAATATGGTCAAATGCGTAGTGTATTTGCTTTTTATGGATCGACTTTTTATCGACTAACAATTTAAGAAAATGGGGATTTAATTGAAAAGGGTTAATAGGAATCTTTTTGGTATATATATATATATATATATATATATATATATATATATATATATATATATATATATATATATATATATATATATATATATATAAAAAAAAAAAAAAAAAAAAAAAAAAAAAGTGTGTCCCAAATTGGTGGGAAATTATGGGGATCTTGGAAACCACGATAGATTGAAAATCTTAAATGGAAAAGTTTTAGACAATTATGTTAGTAATAATCCGTTTACAAATATTTTTATCCCTCGGGTTTTGAAAAATTTTTGAAAAAACCTGAAACATCATTTTCGAAAATGGGATTTTTTTTTTATACGAAAAATTTTTTAAATCTGAAAAAACTTTTCAAAGCAATTTTTTTGGAATTTGACCAAGTAGTCAATTTTTATTTTCACGTTTCGGGTTTTTAGAATCATCAAAATTTTTTTTTCATATGGGCGCCATATTGGTTTTTTACCAAAATAGTGTTTTTTATTCTGATTTTAACAATGTATAACATGTTATAGTTTAGGAGTTTAAAACCCATTTATTTCAAAAAACAAATATTTTCTCAGTTGGCCTTGATTAGGCGAATATCATCTAGCGTCTTTGGGAGCAGAAGAAATGTTAATAAAGCTCGCAAACGTATTTCGACGATTTTCCTGAAAGGCAGCATCCCAAATAACATAATTTTGAAAAATGGTTCAAATTTTTTTCGGGAAATTTTAAAAAACCCGACCTAAGACGAACGTTGAAGAAAATCGACAACGAGATGCTGCAGTTAACCAACATTTTAAAGAAAATCCAACATCTTCAGCCAGGAATGTTGATAGAGAATTTCACATACCTAAGTCAACCATTCATAGGAAGTTAGGACCATTTTAAAAAAATATCGTTAATATGTTGAGAGAAATGGACATCATTTTGAATTTTAAGTCGTTATTTTACATCTTCATTTTAGTGGGAATCTTAGTTTAGCCACTTTTCATTGTGTTTGTTTTCACTTGTTTTCATTTAACTTGTTACGTGTAGTTTTGTTGTAACAGGTGTTTACGTTATAGCTATGTTCCAAAACCCATTTCTGTAAAATGTCTGTTTAGATTATCTATTTTGACAATTACTAATATTTTATTGTTTACAAAAAAAATGACGTTCGCCGGAATCAAGGCCAACTGAGAAAATATTTGTTTTTTGAAATAAATAAGGTTATAAACTTTTAAATTATAACATGTTATACATTGTTGAAATCAGAATAAAAAGCACTATTTAGCTGCACAAAAATCCAACATGGCGTCCATATGAAAAAATAAAGTTGATGATGATTCTAAAAACCCGAAACGTAGAAAATAAAAATTGACTACTCGGTCATATTCTACAAAAAAAGTTGCTTTGAAGAAGTTTTTACAGATTTGAAAAATTTTCACTTATAAAAAAAAATATGGCCGATTTTCGAAAATGCATGTTTCAGGTTTTTCAAAATTTCTCAAAAACCTGAATAGATAAAACCATGTAGTAAACGGGATTAGCTTACTTACATAATTGTCCAAAACTTTCCCCATTTAACCATGTTGTATCTATCGTGGTTTCAAGATCCCCATACATTCCCACCAATTTGGACACACTATATATAAAATATATATATATATATATATATATATATATATATATATATATATATATATATATATATATATATTTATATATATATATATATATATATATATATATATATATATATATATATATATATATATATTTTTGTTTATAGGTTAATTTCTTGGACTGTGCATGATTTAATAATATTTTCGGAGATTCTTTTTCTTGGGTTTTGCAGTCCTTCAAATTACAATGGAAAAAAAGAAAAGTGTTTTTTTTTCCAGAAAAATATATGACTAGTCAATACATTAAAAATAGAATTAATGGACATAAATTTGACAAAAAAAACAAAACCGCCCTTACAAATCATACATCAGAGACGAGTCACAGGTTTGATTTTGATAACGTAAAAATATTAAAAACTGAAAACCACACCAAAAAAAGAGAATTTTACGAAATGATTGAAATTCAAAAAAATAAAAACACAATAAATCTAAAAACTGACACTAGACAACTTAATAAAATTTATAGCTCTATAATTAAATAAAACGTTTAATCTAATTAAACAAAAAATTTAAAATAGAAAAAAGAAATTAACACCCCTCTTTATAAAAATAACTTAACATCACTTAACATCAGTTTTTACCAACAAAAACGATAATGCATTCCTCCAAATAAGATCAGTATACAAAACCAAATTTTAAAATGTGACGTGTTCCTCGGCTGTGCGTGTATCTGTTTTCGTTAGTTTATTTAATGTGTTCAAAATGAAATTGTTTTATTGATGTATATACCTGTACGTAAAATGTAAATGTTAATTATAAGGTAAGCTTAGTGATTTAATGTAAACTTAAGAGTAATTACGAAAAAAAAAAGTTGCAGACTACTACTACAACTATTTGAAAAAGGCTGGGAATTTCGGCCGAAACGTCAGAAACAATTAAAAAAACATTTTCTGGAAAAAAAACACTTTTCTTTTTTCCATTGTAATTTGAAAAGACTGCAATACCCAAGAAAAAGAATCTCCGAAAAAAAAAAAAAAAAAAATATATATATATATATATATATATATATATATATATATATTATATATATATATATTATATATATATATATAATATTTAATCAACCTATTAAAATCTGAATTGTTCCTTTTAATGAAGTAATAGAGATTTACTCTTAACAAAATGGCGCTTCTACACATGACGCTTTTTAAATAGGAGAGTATTTAAATAGTCACTTTAAAAATCGCTGAATAGAAACACATGGTTCTATAAGGTGGCCACTACGATCTCCGGAACTAACACCTTCAGATTTTTTTTGGGAGTGACAACAACTCGATCAAAGAATTCATGGGGCTAAAAATAAAGGCCATTACACATCATGAATGCCTTAAAATCTGTTCGAAAATGTTGTCAAGGGTGCTTTGATAACAAAGAAGGGGCTTTCGAACATTTGCTATAATTTCCGTCGTTTATTGTTTAAATCTGAATATTATAGTTTGGTTTAAAGTTTTCATAGTTTTAAATTAACTTTCTTATATTGGTTATTTTTTCTAATAGTATGGTAAAATATATTATGTTTATTTCAGCTACAATATCAACATAGTTTTGTTTCTAGGATATAAGCTTTTGTTTCATAGCCCACTGTGGTTTAAAGTAATAAAGTTAAAATAAATCGCATAGAAAAGCAATATTATTGACGGTGCGTTATACTTTTGAAAAGAAAAGTTAAAATATTTTAAATTAAAATATACAGGGTGCCTCATGCTATTTCTTTTAACACAAAAAATAGGGTCATTCCAAAATTGACATTTTTTTTTTTTTCTCCCGTATCTCTTAGGCAAGCGAAAATTTAAAATTTTGATTTTACATGACTCATATATTACTTCTTTAATAGCACTAACAATTACGAAGATACCCTATAAAAGTGTCGAAAATGAGACACCCTGTACTTTACTTTTAAATTCATTATCAGGTAGCACTCATTGTAACACTTACCCAGAATACTATTTAATAAAGCCTGAAGAGTGTCGTAAGTAGCCGAAATCATATATCTTTGTACTTCGTCGAAATGCTTGCAGTCTTCGTCACTTAGAGCGTTTATGAGTTGATTTGACAGTAGTTTAATGCAAAAAGTATGTAATGGAAGAGGTTGTTTCTTTGGTGACATTTTAATAAAATTTTCTTCGACTTTTCTATAATACAGGGTGTAAAAAGTATGAAGGTCACGATAATGGGCGATAGTGGAGCTCAAACAAGTCAAAAAGTTTATACGACATATGTTTCAAAACTTGACAGATTTTTGTCTAAACAATATAAGTTACAAACTTTGGAAGCAACTTTTCTGAAAAGCCATTGAAAACTTTCCTCTTAATTGCTTATCAGTAGATTAAAATAAACTGATTTTAAATGTTTTATTCTACAAAAAATAAATAATAATAATAATAGTTTTTCCCAGGTAAAAATTTAAAAAACCATTGGCAACAGCACTACCCAAAAGCCTTGTGCGTAAAGTAAAGTCAGTCGTACATTGGTCAGTCCAAAATTTTTTAAATCGATAAATATGCCGATATGTTATTAATTTACGGCAAGGCAAACTAAAATGCTAATCCAGCAGCTCAAATTTACCGCGAAAGATTTTTACGACGGCTACATCAATTTAGGACAACCATAGTGCAGGTGTACCAAGAGTTTTAAAAACAGGATGGTGCAACCGAGAAATCTAAATAGAGGACCTTGGGAGATACATATCCGTGGAACAAAAGAAAATAATTTAGGAAATTGTCAAAGAAAGTTCTGGTATTAGTACAAGGTCATTAGGCGCGTCTTCACATACCTCAGCTCACAAAAAAGTGTTTTTTACACATGATAATTTGTGTGCTTAAAATGGATATTCAGCTTAATCTTGTGTAGGTACAATATTTTTTAATTGCAAATAAAAACCCCAAATAAAGAAGAACAAAATAAGGTAATTTTTCTGTAGGGAAGGCTGGTGCATTAGAGCTGCAGAACTGCATACCGTCAAAAAAAATAGGAATATAAGTTAGAAATCAATTTATTGTTTTTATCCTAAATTTAATTCCTAATTAAATATTAAAATAAATTGCAACAAGTAATTTTAATTTTTTAATTTCACCAGATTCGCCTTGGTTTCTAATCTTAGTTTCTACGAAATGACAGATAAACTTTACGTATGTTCCATAGAAGATATTTCAAATTATTTGAAATATACAGGGTGACCCAAAAAAAGAGTACATATCAAAGTTATGTTTTTTCTAATGGAACACCACATATTTTTTTATATCTTTAGATACTATAGACCAAATAAAGGTTAGTTATTGTTATATTTTCTATACCTAAAACTGACCGTTTCTGAGAAATTTAGAAAAATTTAAAAATACAGACCATAATTTAAAAATTGTTTAACCCTGTAACATATAACGAGCTGCTCGTAATTATATTTATTGCTTAGCTCAAGGTTTAAGTTAACTATTACGTAAGAGTTATACCTTAATATTATACAGAGTGTTGAAAAAAATTGCCTCAAAGTTTGGACACACATTTTATTAAATAACTTCCTTAAGTTAAATGGAACACCCTGTATTTAGTAGCCTATTTTGACGCTGAACTAAATTTCCTTTAAAACCATATTAGGGTTTCCTATACCTATCTCTTCTGCTTTTTATGCAAAAGGCATTTTTATATTTGACTTATCATTTATCTTAAAAATGGAACACCCTGTATTGTAATTAAAAATATTTTTATTAAGGATCACGTAGATTCGCTAAAAGCACATGTTTAAATTTTTAAAAATAAGATGTATCTCAAGTAAAATGCAGGCAAAATAATAACTCCAATTTATTGTCATTTCCAAAATATTAAAGCATTCTTAAAATTGAGGATCGAAATATAGTAGAAGGCACACCTGTCCCAATTGTTGAGACGAAATATGATAAATTGCCCTTGTTTCTTAGCAAATGTATCAGACTTTATGGTAAAATAAAACTACTCGTATTCCAATTATTCCTCCCCACACGTTAACAGACATAGATTTTCGTCACTGTAGTAGTAACAGACATGTCTGTTAAATAATCCGTTGTTATGAAAAATTAAGTCTGATACATTTGCTAAGAAACAAGGGCAATTTACCATATTTCGTCTCAACAATTAGGACAGGTGGGCCTTCTACTATTTTTCGATCCTCATTTTTAAGAATGCTTTAATATTTTGGAAATGACAATAAATTGGAGTTATTACTTTTGCCTGCATTTTACTTGAGATACATCTTATTTTCAAAAATTTATACTTCTGCTTTTAGCGAATCTACGTGATCCTCAATAAAAAGATTTTTAATTACAATACAGGGTGTTCCCTTTTTAAGATAAATGATTAGTCAAATATAAAAATGCCTTTTGCATAAAAAGCAGAAGAGATAGGTATAGGCTAACCCTAATATGATTTTAAAGGGAATTTAGTGCCGCGTCAAAATAGGCTACTAAATACAGGGTGTTCCATTTAACTTAAGGAAGTTATTTAATAAAATGTGTGTTCAAACTTTGAGGCAATTTTTTTCAACACTCTGTATAATATTAAGGTAAAACTTTTATGTAATTGTTAACTTAAATCTTGAGCTAAGCAATAAATTTAATTACGAGCAGCTCGTTATATGTTACTGGGTGTAAACAATTTTTAAATACGAGTTGTATTTTTATATATTTCTCTAAATTTCTTGTCAGATACCAGCGGTCGTTTTATTAGGTTCGTGGAAATGAACAGCAAATATTTCACGCACCTTTTTGCTCTATAGACCCATTATTAAATATATATAAATATGGCGGAGGTGTTCATGAGCGGGAAATTAACTAGCTTATATGGTCTGTATTTTTTTCTCACTCCGGTCATATTATTAAAATAACTTTTGTTTGATATACTCCTCATGGACCCAATATGGTGTCCATAAGTAAAATGATATTTTTTGGGCACCCTACTCTTTAAAATTTCTGTAGAAAAACCGAGGCGAATGTGGTGGGCCACCCTGTATAAAACCTTGCAAAAAACGTTCGACGTTTGACTCGATGGACAAAGTGAACGAGGTGTTGCCAAATTTTTTAAACTTTGAAAAGCCATATTTCGAAAACAATTAACTTCGGACCCATGTGTCTTTGGCTTTTTTGACTTGATACTTCGATTAAAATAAAGCACATCTTTACTGTATAGTTCTTCGGATGGCTTTATTGGGCGAGTTTTTTTTATTGCCCAGCGAGCTAGCAAGCGAGGCTATAAAGTTAGGGATCAATAAAGCCGGCTTGATGTATAAACGACTACATTTTAACGAGTTACTAATAACTAACTACAAAAGACCAGCTTTAGAGATGACTGAGCCCCCAAAATAAAAAGAGCTGCTGTTTCTCCCATGGATCTGAGTACTAAAGTTTAGGAAGAGTATATTGAATATTAAAATGGATTTTGAACCATAAAATCACTTTTCGAACCACAAAATTTGTTAAACCACCTAATATTTAGGAATAATTACAGAAGAAAACCAGTTCAGAAAATAAACTTTTCTTGGACTTAGTTCAGAAAAACACATTTGTGTCCGATAAAATAATAAGCAGTTTCGAAAACATATAATTCCGTACAGTTTAAAGTAAAAAATTAAGCAATATACATTTTATAACCTCTTAAAAATGACAACGGCCTAAAATTACCTTTAATTAAGATGTATATTGAGAATGTCTACGTTGAAAATTTCTTAAACACCTACAAAATTAACACACGTTCCTTAAAAATTACTACAATCCTTCACTCATTACGTTTTATAATTAGTCCAATAAATATAAACAAAAACATCAGCTGTTGGAAACGGTAATGAAAGATACACAAGAGACCGGCTACTAAAGTAAATTTAGATGCCGAGTTAAATTTAGTTTACTTACATAGGTACGCTTCAAATTATTTTTAGCACAACAATAAAATCTTTAGAATAAAATCTTTTATATTGATAATTATATTTTCTACAAAAATGGTTTCAAAATAATTTTTGTATTTTTAATAGTTTCCAAGATATTGTGAACTCTAATGTCTGTCGGCAGAAATGTTACTCAATTTCCGGGCTGTAATAATTGCTTTTATTTTTTGAGTATAAAAAACAAAATTAAAAATTTATGTATCAAAGTCTGAAGTATACCGTGTTAGCTCTTGCCTTCATTTATGGATTATACCTGCCGACAGCAATAAAACTGCGGGTCGGTAGGTATTAAAGGACAGAACATCAGGGACGGACTTTAATAATATAAAGATTTATAATTTATTGTTTATTTAGGTTAGTACATTCTTAAAATTACATTAAGAAATTAAACATATGCAAAGTTTTAATAAATTTATAACTGCATTATCTATACATAATTACGTTTTAATCTAAATATCTAAATCTAATTCGGTTTCACTATCAGAGTCATCATTAAGATTAATTACAATAGGATTTATGTTGTTTTGGATAGAAATGTAAGAGTCCTCAATTTTTATAATGTGGTGTAGTGAATTTTTCCAGCTCTCAACTGGTATGTTAGTAATTACATTTTTTATATAATTTATAACACTGGGACTTAAAGTAGGTGTAACATTTTCTGCTCTGATCTTTGGTTTTACTTGGTTCCACAAATGCTCTATGGGGTTAAACATACAGTGATACGGAGGAAGCCTTAGGACAGTATGCCCAGCTTGTTCAGCCAAATTATCACATACATATTGTTTTTTAATTGCATATGAATTTAGGACTTCCAAAAGATGCGTTTTTTGTAACTGAATTCGAAATAAATATCATTTTTTAACAAATATTCCTGGATTTCAGTTTTTGAGCTTGATGAAGCTAGTGCTTTGTGTAGCAGACGGCTGTGGTAGCTTGCGTTATCCATAACAATAACACTGTTTTTGGAATATTTTTTTAAAGATAATTTTGAAACCAGTTTTCATAAAGTTTTGCACTTGTATCCTCATGAAAATCCGAGCCAGAATCCTTAATATTCTTTGCAGACAACAGCAAGCAGTTTGGGACAAATCAGTCTTTTGAACCAGCGTGTATTATGGTAATGCGTTTGCCTTTATTTGAAGGTGCTTTCGTCTAACAGTTTTGACTGGAATCAACCCATCCTTTGGATACTGTGTCGTGTGTATCGAACCATGTTTCATCAAGGTAAATTATGGATCGGTTTTCTAACCTATATCTTTTAATTTCTTGAAGGTAATTAAATCTCCAAGTGCGTAATCTGTGCGATTCCATTACTACTTGTCTTTTATCCATTTTGCGGTATTTAAATCCCATTTTACAAACAACTCTATGGAGGGTGGCACGGCTAATATTTATAATGGTTTCGTCTTCGTCTAGCTTTTTTTTAGTTCATCTAAGGTAGAAATAACTCCGCTTTCATAAAGACAATATATTTTCCTTCTTATTAGATGATCACTATTGTCTATACGGTGAGATTGAAAATCACTACGTTTTTTTCTTTTGTTCAATTCTTCACTAATAATAATATCCCTTATCGATGATATTGTAAGTAGACAAGTTTCTTTTAAAGCTTCTTGTTTAATTAGACCTCTACTGATAAAAGTTTCATACACATTTTTCACAACCTGTTTTGCATCTAATGACAAATGATTTTGACGCGACATATTTATATTCTCGTAAAACAACTTTTTCGAAACGCATAGTAAAAACGGTTATTCAACACTGCCACTAAAATATTAGCCAAAATATTTATATGCCTAATGGTTAATACTCAAGAAATACCTGGCCACCCTGCCTTTATGAACAAATGGGTTTACCCAATATCAATAGGTAATAAAATCGTAAAAGGTTTATTGGGGTATGGTCCGTCAAAAGCCATAACGATATACTTTGAGACAGACTATATTTACTTAGGATTTAAACAACTCTTAAAACATATTTTATATTAGATATTAAAGAAAATATGATAAAATTTAAATAAATAAAATTTCATGAAGAGTTATTTATCAGTACTTTTAAAATTAAATGTTAAATAATGTCTGCTTTACTTACATATGCCAAAATTTTAAATTTAAGTTTCATTTATATTTTGTGTATCGGAGATTCTATCTTCTTTAAGTGGTGGGTGGTTATCGCAGTTATTTCTACTGCAAACACTGCAAGCCGATGAGCCACTTTTTCTGCAACCACATACTGAAGCTTATCCTGTTTTGCAGGAGCAAAATTTGATTTTTAAGACGTTTTCCGGTGCTGGTGGTTGCGTCATTTTTAATGGTTTTAAATAATCGTCTTTTTGCCAACCTCATTCTTCAGGAGAAATTAGAGAACTAATTTTCCATTGCTGGGGTTTGCATTTTAAAAATTTGCGGTAGTTTTTACCAGAAAATCAAGCCACAGGATGTCCCTAAAAGGTGTTTAAAAAAGCTTATAACATATTTCTTAGACCAAAATTTGCCCAGTGAAGCAAACTTATCTTAGCATAAAGTTGCTTAGTATGGAAACTAGACGGCGCTGAAAACCATTTAAAGATTGTCACTTCAGCGCCGCCTAGCGCCTAAACTAAGCAACTTTGTATTAAAGTGAGTTTACTTACCTTTTGGTCTAAAAAATACGTGGTAGATTTTTGCAAAGACCTTTTACAGACACCCTGTGTATATAAGTAATTTATAAAGCAATTTAAAGGTGCGTTTCCTATGTGGCGGCTGACTCACGCGGCTACCGCACAGCGTCTGACGCCTAGTACTGCTCATGTGACAATTCATTTATCCATTTCTTTTCGAGCGTTAGACGCAAGCGTCAACCGTCAGCCGCCGGATGTCAAAGTCGTGCCTGTACGATGTCGAGAGTTTTATTTTCCGCAAAGAAAGATGAAATGTTGGTGGAATGCGTTGAAAAATCCCCTTGCCTTTACGACTTCAAACTTTTATCATATAAGGATCAAATAATAAAAGATTCAGCTTGGAAGGAGACTGCAAAAGTTGTGATAGGATATGAATATCTATTCGACGACTGTTTGGTTAGATCTTCTTTTATCAAGTCCAGTATATAATTAAAGTGAGCAATATTTAATCTAAAAAATTGCCCAAATCTCTCTTTATTTTTTAATAAATAAAATAAAATAAAATAATAAATTTATTATAGTTTAAAAAAAGCCTTCGTCGGTTATGGTTTTAAATAATGGATGAACTTGTTCATTTTCTTTGCACATGGTTTTCAGTAAAATTTCTTTGTCCTCAATTTCTTCTAATAGTAAATCCAATAAAAATATTTTATTGTTTTGGCACATTTAAAAAAAGACTGTTTTTTTTACAACAGTTCACTCGCGTCTACACTTCATAGGAAATGGGTGTACTGGCGTCAGCCGTTCGCGTCAGACGCTGCGCGGCAGCCGCGTGCTTCAGCCGCCTCATAGGAAACGTACCTTAAGTTAGAGTTTAAGATGTACTAAAATATATTGTGGTTAGATGAAAAAAATTAAAACAAATTTAAATCTTTTTAACACCATTTATTTTTTGTTAAACATTACAGGTGTAATTAATGAAGGTAATGTATTGTCCGGGTAAGCGTAGTGATGGTACCAACCTAAAAAAGCAAAAAAGTAATAAATCTCCAGAAGCAAACAAATGTCATTTTTATGTTCTATGCTAAATTGTTTAAAAGTTGATTCTTTTTTGGAAGCCTATTAGGATTGAGACAAAATTTATTAATACATTTAAATCACTGAAAATCGTATTTGTTAGATGTTTAAAAATAAAATTTTTAGCGGATTAGTTTCTTGAGTCTTATTTTACAATGTTTTATTTATTTGTCAAAATAATATTAAACAAAAAAACTTTTTGAAAAAAACCAGCCTAAGATACAGGGTGGCCGTCCATATTTTGACCCATTTTGATCGCGAATAACTTTTGAACAAATAAAGATATCAAGATGCGGTTTTCGCAAAATACTATATTTCTTTAAAGTTTATTCTCGTATCCTTACCATTTTTATGTGACATTCCATTAGCTCAAAAACAAAATGGCCGATTTTCCGATATAGGACAACTTTGTTATTTTAAATTGGAACACCCTGTATATGTTTCAATATTTTTAAAATTTAATTTTCCCCTTTAAAAAAATGTAACACAAGCTATGGTTATCTTAAAAAATAACGCATTTATTGACCTCCAAAGAATTGACTGTATGTCGAATAGAATATTATTTTAAAAGGATTTTGAAAAGTCGCCTGTGGAAACAAAGTTATCTCGTTTCCATAACAGCAAAAAAAGCCTCATTGTCAGCCATTGTTGGTCATTTTTGACAAGTTATTTTAATTAGGAAGCGCAAAATGTTCTCGTTAAGCGAAAAAGGAAAATGTGTTATTATGTTTTGCCGAAACCAAATCAGTAAAAACCCAGGAAGATTTAGAAACATGTTTAATAAACTCCACCTACAAAAATTCAATTAAAATCTGGACGAAAATTCTGGAAGTACAGGATCTTTAGCCCGTAAAAAGAAATTAGTAAACAATGAGAATTTGCTAAATAAAACGTTACAAATTCTGGAGATACTCGGAAGATCCAACTTTGTCAAGAAGAAAATCTCAAGTTCAGTCCATATTCCTAAAACTACGTACAAGAAATCATGAAAAAAGAACTTAAATTAAACCATACAAATTCAAATGTTACAAGAAATAAAAGAAACTGATTTTCCACAAAGGTGGAATTTTGCCAGAGAATTCAAAATTTAGTAAGGAACAATATACATTTTTTGGATAGACTAATAATGTCAGACGAAGCCACATTTCACCTCAATGGAAAAGTAAATAAGCATAACTGCAGGTTTTGGGCAACAAGAAAATCCTCGACAATATAACGAACACGTTAGAGTTTCCCAAAAGTCACAGTCTGGTGTGGTATGTCAAAGCAAAAAATTTATGGGCCATTTTTTTTCATGAACCAACTCTCTTGGACTTACGTTGATATGCTGGAAATATTTTTTATCCCCAATTGCAAGAAGAAAATCTATTGAATTTCGTCTATTTTCAACAAGATGGGGCTACACCACATTATGCTAACATTACCAAGGATTCACTGACCAACGTTTCTGGAAACCGGTGGATTGGAAGAGAGGCCCTATTTCCCTGGCCACCTCGTTCCAGATTTGACTGTTCCAGATTTTTTTCGAGGGGATATGTGAAAGAGAGGTGTTATAGTCCACTTCCCCAAAATTTAGAGCAATTAAAAATTAATATCCGAAACATAATAGAAAATATTCCTGAAGAATTTTTAGTCAATAGTTTTAATAAGTTTTTTCGAATTTAAATAAGTGCGTCGAAGTCGGCGGAAGGCATTTTCAACATTTACAGTAGTTTTTAAAAAGTAATGTAACCTTATTGTAACTATTATTTTGTGAATAACCTAAACCTTTGGCGATCCTTTTTTTTTTGTAACATATGAAGCAAATTTTAATTGTTAAATAATATTGTTGGTCGACATGCAGTCAATTTTCGAAGGTCAATAAATACGTTGTTTTTGAGATAACCATAGCTTGTGTTACATTTTTTTAAAGGGAAAGATTAAATTTTGAAAATATAGAAACATATACGGGTGTTCCATTTAAAAAGATAACATATAATGGAAAATCGGCCATTTTGTTTTTGAGCTAATGGAATGTCACAATAAAATCGTGAAGGTACGAAAATAAACTTTAAAGAAATATAAGTGCATCTGCAAAAACCGCATCTTGATACCTTTATTTGTTCCAAAGTTATTCTCGATTAAAATGGGTCAAAATATGGCCGGCCACTCTGTATATAGAAATTAGAATATAAATAAGGTAAAACTTCTACTTACTACAGAGCAACACCAATAATAACAGATACATTTATGCCCAAATAGACGTTAATGCTAGTACATTGTTGCAGATAAACTTTAACTTGAGCTATGATACCAGCACTAATGAATAAATTTATGTTAGCCAGTAACTGGAACAATCCTGCAAATAAAAGGATAAGGTAAACCTCATAGATAAATATAAAAGTTTTATATTTCTAAAAGATTCTACATAATAAAATTACCTAAAAAACAAAATTAAAAAAAAAATGCGTGCCGTAACAAATTAATAAAATCGTAGCAAAAAACCTATAAGTGTCTTAAGGAATTGGCTATTAGAAATGCACAAAAATTATTGTTCGCTTTTTTCCTATACTGTTTGGATAGTAATATTTCTTTAAAGAGACCCGGTACAAGTTAGGAAAAAAATATTTCCACAGTAATACTACTCTGAATTTTTTTTATCTTGGATCAGTCCACAAAGGCTAATGCCTAAGCACTAAAGTACCAAGAGTGTCTTAAGTGTGGTGAGAGGGGGTTTGTTTACACGCAGTGTTGCCAGATTACACGATTAATCGTGTAATTACACGATTTCAGTCCTTTTACACAATTATACGAATAAAGTATCAAATCTTACGATTTTTTTTATAAAAAAGTAATAACTTTTCATTAAATCTTCAATTTTCAGGTCTGGAAGGCATTGAAAATAATATTTTAACGTTTTGGAAGGATACTGTCTATGTGAAAATAGGGGATTCGCCACAATTTCCAATTTTAACTAAATTTGTTTTTAAAAATCTTTGTTTGCCTTATTCGAGTGCTGCTGTAGAAAGGATATTCTCTTATACTATTATAAAACATGTCATAATTTTTATTTAAATAAAAATATGATTAAAAAACTTGGCAAGTTTTTTCAATTTTCTGAACACCGCGTCTAAAATATGTTAAATGTTTCCATCCCAATCTTACTTTTAGAAGTAGCAAAATTTTTTATCAAGAGTAGCTTTTTTCGATAAAATCAAAAATAAAGTTTTTCTCTTCAACACCTTTTCCGGACATACTGTATATATATATATATATTCATAACGTCTATCTACTACATAAGGACCCTGTATATTTATATTTTTCAAAAATGGCAATTAAAAATATTTATTGACGTGTTTAGAAATTTTCATTTTTCTTAGCAAATAATGAATTTGACTCAAGTAATTCTGAGTCTTCGTAACATAATAAGATATGTTCTGTATTTATTTTATTTGTTGTTTTAAGATAATAATATGATGTTTTATTCATTAAAATAAATAGGATATGTTAGTGCCTTTCGTTTTTACTTGTTTTTTTATTATTTTAAAGAAATATTTAAAGCTGTTTCTAATTTGCACGATTTTACACGATTTTTGGAACCCGACTTTCACGATTTTTTCTGCACTTCATCTGGCAACACTGTTTACACGGGACTTAAATATTTGGAGATTAGGAGGAGAGGGAAAAACTTCTGCGGGCAGCAGGTTCCATAGCCTTGACACTCTTGGGATGAAGGAACGAAGAAAGCGGGAAGTTCGGGACCTCTCTAATTGAACTGTAAAAGGATGCATAAAAGTTGCACTACGTGTTGCTCTGCTGGGAGCTGCCAGATAAGGAATTATACTGGCCAACTCTGAGCAAAAGCCGTGAGAATACCTATAGAAGAGCGACGGATCCCCCATAGCACGACGGTGGGCAAGAAGACGAAGCCTTTCTTTGAGCGTGGGATCATTAATCAGATGAACGGCTCTTTTTTGAATGGAGTCCAGAATGCCAGGTTTTGTAGGGGACGCCATTCTCCAAACATGAGAACAATATTCTCAAGAGGGTCTGATTTGGGATACATACAGAGTAAACAGATTGGAAGAAGAGAAATACTTCCTGGCTCGAACGAGGAATTCAAGATTTTTTGAAGCTGCCGTTTGTATGGATGTAATGTGTTTGTGCCAGTTTATTCCCAAAGGTAACACCGACAAGATTAAACGACTTTTTGTTCTGCAAAACTTGGCCGCTCATATGTAATGGATGACCATTGGCAGACCTTTTCCGCGACAGCGAACATGACTGTGTTTTCGAGGCATTAAACTGAACAAGATTTTTGGCGCCCCAACCCAGGATAAGTTTAAGGTCTTGTGAAAGAGATGTCTGCATTGACCTGCGCTTGATTTCAAAATCAGAATTACTTGGTGGTTTAAGAAATTGAATACTAGAGTGGAGGGTACTATCTTAAGCAAAACTATGAATGGGTTTAATAGTGAAAGAGAGAAGATCGTCAATGTGTAGAAGAAACAGCGTGGGTTCTAGCACTGAGTCCTGGGGCACCCCAGCATTTATTTGGTAGAAGCTGGAAGAATAACCATCTACAGTAACTGATATACGTCGATTAGAAAGGAAACTGGAGAGCCAAGAGCAAAGCTTAGGTGGGAGACCTGGTCGAAAGCTTTCGATATGTCAAGAGCAATGATCTGGGACTCACCAAGAAACTCAAAGGACTTGTTCCAGTTGTGAGAGACAAAGGAAAAAAGATCAGCTGTGGATTTTCTGTGACGGAATCCATACTGTCCATCATGTAAGATCTTGTGTTGTGTGCAATAGTGAATGTCTATTCTGACCGGATAATAAGCACAATTAAAGATTAAAGATTTTGTAAAATCTTAAGTAATAATTAATTAAGGTGATAAAATAAAATTCTTTTTTTCATCAAAATGCATTTACAAAAATGTGTTCTTACCTTTTATTAAACTCTTAATAAGGCTGTTGGCATTAAGTATGACTTCTAAGTCATACTTTCCATTGGTAGCTGCTTTTATGGCGATATTTAAAGTTATAAGTATTTGTCCAATAATTGGTAAGGGAATACATGCACCATAAACATCTCCAAGAATCAGTTTTATTATACTGACCCCTAATAGTAAAATAAATTGTATTACACCGACTAGTATTCCTTCTATACTTATGGTAATAGATATGCCAAGTGCTTTTAATAGTTCAATCTAAAAAATGTGTTAACTTATTAGTATTTTTGTATATATTGTTTTAATGAATTTAGAGGGTTCGCAACACCCTATAGGTAGAATAAATAGTGTATCCTATTACTTAATAATACATTTTCAAAATATAATTTTCCGAAACTTTTTTATTTTTGTCAAAGTAAGTTTTAGTCGTTGCAAAAATCAAATTTTAATTTTTTTTTACTGGTTGTCTCTGCTTATAATTTATTTTTGATCGATTTCTGGATAAAAAATTTAATCTAGTTATTTCTCTGCATGGTGATATTGTTTACCGATATTGTTATGATCATGCAGAGAAACGATTTTTATTTTTATAAGCAAAAACCATGCATCGGATTGAAAAAAATCAGTTGATTAACTTTGTGTAGAAATGATTGGGGATTTAAAAATAATTTTTATTTTAAGAGAAATCAGTGGCGTACCATTCATGTCTTCCAAAATAGGCAGGTCAAATTCTATACGAACGCCACTGGTGGAAAAAAATGTGGTACACTAAATGCCTCTTAATGCATATAACATGTTTGCCAAATTTCATTAAAATATTTCAAGTGGTATTACAGATAATAATATTAAATGATTTATTTTTAAAAATTTTACCACCCGTATCTCAAAAGTTAAGACGTTTAGGACATACGTTTATATGAAGTTTTCTTCTTAAAAAGAACCCAAAAATCGCCCCCTTAAATATTGACATTTAATTAAGGAACACCCTGTTCCTTCTTTATATAAAAAAATTGCTTTTTGGGTGCCACAGATTCGAGTGCATGCATGGGGATCTCGGAAACCGTAAGAGATACGAAGTCGGTTAAATTATGGCAAAATTGCGCATTTAGGTGCCTAACAACATGCCGATTAGAAAGTAGTAAAATTCCGAGTACTTCCGGAGATATCCGGAAAAAACCGAAATTTGCTGATTTCGTTTTTATTTTTTTCTGACGTTATTTAAAGAGATATGGAAAAACAAAAGACACTTTCTTATGGCCACTTTTTAAGCTCTACAAAACAGCGTTGAGAGATTTTCCGTACGACGTTTCGTTTTCGTTAGACCATCATCAACTTTATTTTTTTAAATACGGACCTAAGTTTTTTATTTAATTTTTTTGAACCTCTTATTATCCCAATTACAAAAATGTATAACACTTAATATTTATTAACAAATATGGAACGCCCCTATAAGAAATGATGCGCGTTCCTTGTCTTACTCATTGTCTCTTATGGAAAATATGTTTATTTAACAGAAAAATATTAAGTGTTATACATCATTGTAATTGGGATTATAACTGCTTCAAAAAAATGCAATAAACAATTAAGTGCCGCATTTAAAAAAATAAAGTTGATGATGGTTTAACGAAAACGAAACGTCGTACGGAAAATCTCCCAACGCTGTTTTGTAGAGCTTAAAAAGTGGCTATTAGAAAGTGTCTTTTGTTTTTCATATCTCTTTAAATAACGTTAGAAAAAAATTAAAACGAAATCTGCAAATTTCGGTTTTTTCCGGATATCTCCAAATTCAACCAATTTTTATTAGGTAATTTTTTTAAACAATAATTATGAAATAAAAGTTTTTTTTTCGTTTTTTTTTTATATAACAAAAAGTACTGGCTATATTACCAAACTCATGAAGGACAATTTGTAGGGAATTCCAATACCTACAAAATGGCTTTTGAAAAATCCCGATCTGACCATTTTTCACCGAGAAAAGCTGGAAAAACGCTTGAAACAGACCTTCTTTCAAAAATTCGTATCTCCGTTAATGTTTAATATTAAAGGCTGATTTTTTGAGAAATGTTAGTCAATAACATATACTTTCAGCTCCCAAAAGATGAAAGTTGTAGCGTTTTTAGTTTTTATTCAATCGCACTATAAACAAATCAGGTCCTTATCTTGCAAATGCCGTGAATATTAGGCAAATGGTTCGATTCGAATTTTTAAAACGGCATTTTAAAGTTGAGATTAAAAGCCACAAATTGTATATTTTACATTTTCATATAAGTTTGGAGAGCATTTTTAAAATTGCTTGTGAATCTAAAGGCGCGTACAGACATAGAACAAAACATCGTATCGTAACACGTTCGTATCATGTTCGCGTAACATGTGTGGACGGTACATCGTAACACGTAACTCGGTAACATCGGAACATCACGGCGTCCCATCAGTTGTCGGTTTTTCGGCGTCACTTCAAAGAGATGATATGGGCTGATGTTGCGTCGTCTGTTTGCAAGTTTGGACGGGAATGCGTAACAAGAGCGCGCCAATACATTTATTTTTATAATTTAAACAGTTTGAAAACATCATCATCATCGAATTGTCACTGCAAGCCTTTCTTGAACCGAAATAGTCCGTCTCCATCGAGTATCTTTTCTTGATACTTGTGGTCCAATTAAATTAATCAAGTATTCAGAGTCTCTCTGGCGACATTCTGGCAAAGTTTTTGTACAGTCCACTCACTTCTTGAAATTTCAAATCTGACAATAAACTGTTTCCACTGTATACATTTCTACTAGCGTATAACGGCGTTTGCCACCAACGTCTTTTTTGTCTATGTTTTTTTTGTTATTAATATGATAGTGCATATAAATATATGCTGCTGCATAATTTTCATTATTGTTACTTCGATAACTACTCAAATTAAAATGGTACATGGAAAAAGATGGAACGTCAGAATGTTCTGCTATAGGTTATACGACGTTGTTTTGTTACACAATAATTTATCGAAACACCGAACTTCGATGCGTAACAAAAAATTGTTGCGCGACGATGTTGCGAAACGAAGATTTGTTCTATGTCTCCATCTTTCCATCTTTTTCCATGTACCATTTTAATTTGAGTAGTTATCGAAGTAACAATAATGGAAATTGTGCAGCAGCATATATTTATATGCACTATCATATTAATAACAAAAAAAACATAGACAAAAAAGACGTTGGTGGCAAACGCCGTTATACGCTAGTAGAAATGTATACAGTAGAAACAGTTTATTGTCGGATTTGAAATTTCAAAAAGTGAGTGGACTGTACAAAAACTTTGCCAGAATGTCGCCAACAGACTCTGAATACTTGATTAATTTAATTGGACCACAAGTATCAAGAAAAGATACTCGATGGAGACGGGCTATTTCGGTTCAAGAAAGGCTTGCAGTGACAATTCGATGATGATGATGTTTTCAAACTGTTTAAATTATAAAAATAAATATATTGGCACGCTTTTGTTACGCATTCCCATCCAAACATGTAAACAGACGACGCAACATCAGCCCATATCATTTCTTTGAAGTGACGCTGAAAAACCGACAACTAATGGGACGCCGTGATGTTTCGATGTTACCGAGTTACGCTGTTACGATGTACCGTCCACACATGTTACGCGAACATGATACGAACGTGTTACGATACGATGTTTTGTTCTATGTCTGTAAGCGCCTTAACAATTTTCTTTAAACTTATATAAAAATGTGAGATATACAATTTGTAACTTCTATTCTCAACTTTAAAAGGCCGTTTTAAAAATTCAAATTGGACCATTTGCCTAATATTCACGGCACTTGCAAGATAAAGGCCTAATTTGTTTATAGTACGATTGAATAAAAACTATTAATGCGACAATTTTTATCTTTGGGCAGCTTAAAGTATATATTATTGACTATCATTTTCCAAAAAATCAGCCCTTAATATTGAAAATTACCGGAGATACGAATTTTTGAAAAAAGGTCTGTTTTAAGCGTTTCTCCGGCTTTTCTCGGTAAAAAATGGTCCCTTTTGTACGTTTTTAAATGCTACACAAACGGTCTTTTATAAGTAAAGTGATATAGCCAGTACTTTTTGATAAAAAAAAACCGAAAAAGGCCCTTTTTTAATGATTGTTGTTTAAAAAAATTACCTAAAAATAATTGGTTGGATTTTTGATTTTAGTAATCTACAGGTTACTACGTTAACAATAATTACAAATAAAAAATATGTAATGATTGAACTATTATATGTAAGAAAGCAAACAAACTTTTTTATAAAGTTAAGTAAAGTTTTTTTATTAGAATCCAAGTAACACCAAGTGGCCATATTTTATAAAAAACAGTATAATAGCAATCTTTGGAGAAAACATTATTAAATTATTTTAGTAAACCTACGTAAATTCACTTCACAATTAAAACATACTTTTATACTTTTACAGATATTTTTTTTATTAAAAAAATAAACAAATTGTTTTGTTTGTATTTTAAAGTTGTTTTAAAAAAATTTTTTTCTAGAAATATTTTTTTCAGAATATTGACATTTAAAAACAAGGAAACATTTTAAAACACTAAATGTGTATATAGGTACATAACTTTATATCAATAATAATAATACTTACGCCATAAAGACAGTTGCAGTGGAAAATCATAACCAACAAGCAGTATAATATACCAAGTACAGTATCTACTAGTACTAAAAGTTCAATTATAACCAGAATAAGGACTTGAAGTAGGAATGCTACACCTTTTAACACTCCGGTCAGTAAAATCGTAATAATATTAGAAAGGTTGCAACCACCTGCAATAAATAACAATATACATTTTTACCAATCTAAACCATGAAAATTACCTAAAAATAAATCGATTTTGCCAGACAACTTGGATCGGGGAAAAAGTACGAGAAATTCATTGTACCATTGTATTCATCTTTATCGCACAGCGTTGGGAAAAAAAGATTTTTCTTAAAAGTGGTCAAGAGAAACAGCTGGAAATTATCTTCAAGTTTCTCAAATGGCCGCTAGGGGGAGTAAAAGCAATCTTGAATCTAAAAAAGTGATGTTTCTGTGAATTTTGCTATATCAACCTAAAAAATACCTGATTTTTAAAGTCGAGGATAATTTGAACCTTTTTTGTTTGAAGATTTTTGCTGTATCTCTAAAATAAAGTGGTGGGGGGTATTTAAAGGATTCCGTTAAAAACACCCTTTGTCTTCGAAACGGCTAAGCCGATTTTAACAAACTTGGGGTAGTTAAAAAGAGCTATTATTAATTGTGCTATAAATGGTATAATATTAGAAGTTTTTTTAGTTTTACATGTGGCCACTAGAGGGCTTTTTCCATCATTCCGACAGAAATGGATAATTTTCTCAAAAAAATTAAATGCATTGGTATAATTTTTTTGATGAAAAAAGTAGTTAAATAATGCCTAAACAAGCTCGCGAAAACCGTATCTCTATATCTTGTTCCTTACCTAAAATTTAGACCAAGAAAATTTTCTACGTAAATATCTCAAAAACTATAAAAGCTACAAGAAATATTATATAACATAAATTATGTATTTTTACAAAGCCTTTAATTTGGGTTATATAATCTTTTCGTCTAAATGCAATAATTTACTAGTTATAATCAAAAATAGAATTTTCAGGATTTTTTTAAGGTATACCCCTAGAATTTGCTTTTTTGGTTATAACTCGTAAAGTACTGCATTTAGGTAAAAATATTATTTAAGTTAAATTATAGGTTTTGTTAAAATACACAATTGATGTTTTATAAAATTTCTTGTAGCTTTTACAGTTTTTGAGATATTGACGTATAAAAATTTTCTTTGTTCTAAATTTTAGGTAAGAAACAAGATGTCGAGATGCGGTTTTCACGAGCTTATTTAGGAATTATTTAGCTACTGTTTTATAAAGAAAAAATTATACCAATGCATTTAATTTTTTTGAGAAAATTAACCATTTTTGTCGGAATGTCGAAAAAATCCTTCTAGCGGCGACATGTGAAACTTTAAAAACTTAAAATATTTTAAGATTTAAAGCTCAAAAATAGCTCTTTTCAACTAGCCCAAGTTTGTTAATATCGGCTTAGCCGTTTCGAAGACACAGGGGTTTTTTTACGGAAACCTTTAAATACCCCCCAGCACTTTATTTTTAGAGATACAGCAAAAATTGTCAAACAAAAAAGGTTCAAATTATCCTCGACTTTAAAGATCAGGTATTTTTTGTTAGATTAATGAAGCAAAATTCAGAGAAACACTTTTTTAGTCCGAATTTCCTCGTAACTCATTCCACGCCTCTAAAATTTTATCCTTAAGTTCATTTATATTTTGCGGCCCAAACTCATTTTCCCTATTTATGTTTTTAGCTAAAAAGCCCCAAACATTTTCTATAACATTTAAATCCGGACTACGTGCCGGCCACGGTAAAACCCTGATACGCTGCTCTTCTATCAATTCATAGACTTGCCGGGCCATATGAACGGAACACTTATCTTTCTGAAAGATAAAATTTTTGTTCGAAAATCGATCCAGTACAGAAGGAAGCATGATATTCTGTAGTAGATCTTTATATACCTCCGCATTGAACCTTCCTTCGATAAAATAACATACACCAAGTCCTTGTGCACTTAGCCACCCCCAAACATTTACCGAAAATCGCCCACTGCTTCTTGCCTTTTGGGTATATTTTTCATCAAATCGTGTTTCTTCAGGCCTGTATACCTAAAGTTTCTCATTGTAGCACTACTGAAACACTTTTTTATCGGTAAATATTATATTTTCCAAAAAAATGGGAAGTTTCAAAAAAAATTGCGGAGCAAATCAAATGCGTTGTTCTTTATTTGCATTTGTTAAAAACGGTTTTAAGGCTGCCGGGTGGCAGCGCAATTTGGATATTTGCTTTTCGCCATGCCGTTCTAACCGATGCTGGGAATTTGCTTTTCGTTTTTGCTGTAACTACAGATTTAAATGGTTGATTTCTCAAAACATTAACTAAATTATTGTCTTGTTCTTAATTCGATAGTTTGGGACGACCACTTTCAGCTCTTCTCTCAAAGAAGTGTGTTTCCTGCCATTTTTTTTAACAAAATGAATAGTACTCTTTGGGATGTTAAGCTCGTTCGCCACATCCCTTTCTGGCCAAACTCTTTGCTCAATATAATGAATAATTAATACTTTTTGATCCAAAGTCAAGTTTGGCATTTAAAAAAATATATTTTTAGACACTGACAACGGACACCTGTTTTTTTATTAGATTTTTCAACAGGTATCTATATTTAGTTGAAGGTGGCATAAGCCTATTTTACGCAAATTTAATGGCCGTTACTGTACTTTACCTTTGATTTAATTAAACAATAATTTTATTTTGGCATATGAGGTAAAATATTGAAAAAAAAGCTTACCTATAATAAGAGTTCCTTCTATTAAAGCTGTTATGGTAACGACAAGTGTTGCACAAGCCTTTGTTGCTCCAGCTTTTTCAATAGCTACGAGTAAAGCTTTTAAACTTACTTTTAATACAACAGTAAGATCTTCAGTCACAGTTTGACTAGTATGGGCAAGGAACAGAATAAGAACGTTGATAACAACTACAATATGAACTTTTTTCTTGGTACATGAGATGATCGTTGCCAGCACCTTTATAAAAGTTCAAAAAGTTATTAAAATGATCCTGTATAACCACGAAAAGATGTTTATATATGCAAAGTAAATATATCCTTGATAAATAGGTTTTGCATTTTAAAATAAACACACAGATTGGTATTATTAAGGAAAAAAATATATTAGAGGTAACATTTAACATGATCCTTCGAAATACATCATGAATTTTTAAATGGTCCTAAAGAAATTTATGATAAATTACATGATATACAGGGTTTCCCAGAATTTGACCTTGAAAATCGTTTTTTTTTTTTAAATAACTTTTAAAATACTAGGCGTAAATGAATATTTTCTTAAATATGATGGTTACTGGGTACGTTTTCTTAAAATAAACTCATTAAATCATATTTGGCTCATTTAGTTTGCCAGGGACGGACTAGCTCTGACACAATAATAGTAATTTTTTTAACACCCTGTATGATAAGGGCTCAACAATATATTTTCGGATAGCTTTCCCTTAAACCAAAAAAAGGTATTCTTGATTGGCATCGATTAAATCAATTGTTACGAGAAATAAAATATCATGTTTGGTATTTTTTTTTACATTATACAGGGTGTTTTCTAATTGTACCTTAATATTTAGGAAGGCAATTTTTGGATCTATTTTAAGAAGAAAACTTTATATAAACGTATGTTCTAAACGTCTTAATTTTTAAGATAAAGGGTGGTAAAATTTTCAAAAATAAATTAGTTATTATTAATATCTGTAATACCACTTTAGATATTTTAATAAAATTTGGCATAAAAGTACTACGTATCAAGAAGAATTTTTAGGTGTACCACATTTTTTTTATTTCCACCCGTGGCGTTCGTGCAGAATTTGACCTGCCTATCTTGGCAAATAGAAAAAAATGTGCTACGCTAAAAAATTATTCTTGATACATAGTACATGTATGCCAAATTTATTTAAAATACAGGGTGGCCGGCCATATTTTGACCCATTTTAATCGAGAATAACTTTGGAACAAATAAAGGTATCAAGATGCGGTTTTTGCAGATGCACTTATATTTCTTTAAAGTTTATTCTCGTACCTTCACGATTTTATTGTGACATTCCATTAGCTCAAAAACAAAATGGCCGATTTTCCATTATAGGACAACTATGTTATTTTAAATGGAACACCCTGTATATGTTTCTATATTTTCAAAATTTAATCTTTCCCCTTTAAAAAAATGTAACACAAGCTATGGTTATCTCAAAAACAACGTATTTATTGACCTTCGAAAAATTTAGTGCATGTCGACCAACAATATTATTTAACAATTAAAATTTGCTTCATATGTTACAAAAAAAGGATCGCCAAAGGTTTAGGTTATTCACAAAATAATAGTTACAATAAGGTTACATTACTTTTTAAAAACTACTGTAAATGTTGAAAATGTCTTTCGCCGACTTCGACGCACTTATTTAAATTCGAAAAAACTTATTAAAACTATTGACTAAAAATTCTTCAGGAATATTTTCTATTATGTTTCGGATATTAATTTTTAATTGCTCTAAATTTTGGGGAAGTGGACTATAACACCTCTCTTCACATATCCCCACAGAAAAAAATCTGGAACAGTCAAATCTGGTGAACGAGGTGGCAAGGAAATAGGGCCTCTCTTCCAATCCACCGGTTTCCAAAAACGTTGGTCAGTGAATCCTTGGTAATGTTAGCATAATGTGGTGTAGCCCCATCTTGTTGAAAATAGACGAAATTCAAGAGATTTTCTTCTTGCAATTGGGGATAAAAATATTTCCAGCATATCAACGTAAGTCCAAGAGGTTACAGTTGGTTCATGAAAAAATGGCCCATAAATTTTTTGCTTTGACATACCACACCAGACTGTGACTTTTGGCGAATTTCTAACGTGTTCGTTATATTGTCGAGAATTTTCTGTTGCCCAAAACCTGCAGTTATGCTTATTTACTTTTCCATTGAGGTGAAATGTGGCTTCGTCTGACATTATTAGACTATCCAAAAAATGTATATTGTTCCTTACTAAATTTTGAATTCTCTGGCAAAATCCCACCCTTTGTGGAAAATCAGTTTCTTTTATTTCTTGTAACATTTGAATTTTGTATGGCTTTAATTTAAGTTCTTTTTTCATGATTTCTTGTACTGTAGTTTTAGGAATATGGACTGAACTTGAGATTTTTCTTGTTGACAATGTTGGATCTTCCTGAGTTATCTCCAGAATTTGTAACGTTTTATTTAGCAAATTCTCATTGTTTACTAATTTCTTTTTACGGGCTAAAGATCCTGTACTCCAGAATTTTCTGTACCAGATTTTAATTGAATTTTTGTGGGTGGAGCTTTATTAAACATGTTTCTAAATCTTCGCTGGGTTTCTTTTACTGATTTGGTTTCGGCAAACATAATAAAACATTTTACTTTTTCGCTTAACGAGAACATTTTGCGCTTCCTAATTAAAATAACTTGTCAAAAATGACCAACAATGGCTGACAATGAGGCTTGTTGCTGTTATGGAAACGAGATAACTTTGTTTCCACAGGCGACTTTTAAAAAAATCCTTTTAAAATAATATTCCTATTCGACATACAGTCAATTCTTTGGAGGTCAATAAATGCGTTATTTTTTAAGATAACCATAGCTTGTGTTACATTTTTTTAAAGGGAAAAGATTAAATTTTAAAAATATTGAAACATATACAGGGTGTTCTATTTAAAATAACAAAGTTGTCCTATATCGGAAAATCGGCCATTTTGTTTTTGAGCTAATGGAATGTCACATACAAATGGTAAAGATACGAGAATAAACTTTAAAGAAATATAAGTATATTTGCGAAAACCACATCTTGATATCTTTATTTGTTCAAAAGTTATTCGCGATCAAAATGGGTCAAAATGTGGACGGCCACCCTGTATCTAAAGTGGTATTACAGATATTAATAATAATTTTTTTTTTTTTTAAATTTACCACTTTGTATCTCAAAAGTTTAGTCGTTTGGGATATACGTTCATATAAAGTTTTCTTCTTAAAATGGACCCAAAAATGTATTCCTTAAATATTGACGTACAATTAGAAAACACACTATATAATGTAAAAAAATTACCAAGCATGGTATTTAATTTCTGGTAAACAGTTGATTTTATCGATGTCAAATAAATATACCATTTTTTGGGTTAAGGGTAAAGCTATCCAAAAATAATATTGTTGAACCTTTATCATACAGGGTGATAAAAAAATTGCTATTATTGTGTCAGAACTAGTCCGTCCCTGGCAAAGTAAATAAGAAAAATTTGATTTAATGGGTTCATTTTAAGAAGACTTATCTAGTAAACATAATATTAAAAAAAATAAAATTACGCCTAGTATTTTAAAAGTTATATAAAAAAAAAACGATTTCTACGGTCGTCCGTTATGTACCTGTATACCCGTAGGGAAGGGTCCTAGGAAAAAAGTTTGTGGGAACTTGTCATAATATTTTTGGGTTTTCTATTAGATTCCAAGAAATTGCCCACATATTCTGGGACACCCTGTATATTTAATTATAATAACGTGTAATATAATATACTCTATTTTATTTTCTAGCACAACTTAAAATATTATGAATCACATTTTTTTTCATAAATTTAATGTTATGAATGACACATAGACACATTATATTAACTCTTGTTAAAACCGAGATTTTATTATTAGTTACCTGTAATTGAAGAAATAGGTAAGCTGATTAACTGAACTAAACTAACTCCCAAAACGAAAAAGGGAATATCTGGTTAAAAGTTAGATATATAAATATTCTTACGATTATTATATATGGAGTCATCAAAAGTAAGGGGTATACTTTAAAATCTTATATAGTTTAGAAAAATTAAGCTAACAGCAAAAAGTGAATTAAATCTAGTTGCCTCAATAATTGGATTTTACTGTATCTATGGGAAACAAAACAATTGTCGTGTCAACTGATGTCAACAGTTGTCAGACGTAATCATCGCAACTTATAGAATTATTATCAAAGTAAACAGCACGTAAACGTAAATTCAAACAATTTAAACTTTAATAATATGGATCTACAAACAAGAATTGGTTTAGTACAATGTTATTACGAAAGCGGTAGAAGTTACACTGCTAAATTACGAAGATTCCGTATGAAAATGAGTTTAAGAGCAGGGCCTTGTCAAATGAAAGCGTATAGTAATTTAATAAGCAAATTTGAAAGAACTGGGGCTGTAACTGACCTATGGAGATCAGGAAGACCAAGAATTAGCGATGTTCAAGTTGCAGAAGTTCTTCGGGAAAATCAAAACCTAGCCAACACTAATCCGCTAGCACTCAGTAGTGTAAATTCGATATCTAAACGACTGCAAATGGAAAATTTTACGCAAAATTCTAGAAATGTATCCATATAAACTAAAACTGCTGTTTGAATTAAAAGATGCCGATTTTCCCAGCAGGTATGATTTTTCTTTACGAATGTTGGCTCAGATGGAAATTGAACCCAAATGACTATCCCGTATTTTATGGACAGATGAATCCCATTTCTCTTTAAATGGTGGAGTCAATACGCAAAACTGTAGAATATGGTCAACAGATAATCCACATGAAATCGTTCAGGAAGGTCTTCATGATAAGAAAGTCACCGTTTGGTGCGGTTTCACAGCTAATTTTATCATTGGTCAATACTTCTTTGAGGAGATACAGAATGGAGAGACCGTATCTGTAACTGTTACTGGCGAACGATACCTGCAGATGTTACTAATACGTATACAAAACGAGCACCAAGGAATTGACAATATGATTTTTATTCAGGACGGAGCACCTCGGCATATTTACCGACCAGTTAAAGAATTCTTAACTGCTGTTTTTTAAGGTCGTGTTATAAGCAGACATTTTGTAAATTCATGGCCTCCAAGATCGCTTGATCTTAACCCAGCGGATTACGGGCTGTGGGGAAATTTAAAAAATTTTGTGTTTAGCACATGACCAACAACACTGGAGGAATTAAAATACTCTATTAGAGAGCAAATTGCTGCAATTCAACCAGAAATGCTAAATAACCCTGTGTACAATTTGGAGGAATGATTGGTAATCGTACATTAGCAAAATGGTCGACATATGCAACATTTGTGTTAAGCACTGTTGGACATATGAAATCCCATTATTTAAGTAATCAATTTTCTTATACATTTTGATGTTAACTTAGTTTGTTAAAAATTCATAATCTGAAATATATCCCCTACTTTATGATAACCTTGTATAAAAATAAACGGAAAATTTAAAGAAACAACACATTTTTTGTTAAATTAGTTTTAAAACTACATAAAATTGTTCTTTTTTTGAATAAAAAGTGTTTATCGATCAATTGTATCTTAAAAAAGGTTATTTAGTTTTTTTTATACTAAAAAATTAATTTAATAAAATAATAAAAATAATTAATTATAATTTTCTAGGTCATAAAATAAACTTTGACATATGTTACATGACCACCTATACTTAATCCTACCTTAAACAATCCAGTAATGCCAGAATTACCGTTACCACCAAGTAGGGCAATAAGATAAAACACGGCTTCAATATCATTTAACAGACTTCCTAAGACAACTCCTATGTCAATTTTACCCCAATTGCAGGATAATAGCAACTAAGCCGATCAAGTCCATTTGTTAAATTTGCAAATAACTGTAAATCCAGAGAGATACCCAATTTGATTAGACCGGTAAGACCTCCTACAAAAAAGCAAATGTATTAAAGCTTCAAAATGAGTTAAAGCAATGATACAACCTATTTTTTCTACAAGCGTGCGAAAAACTATACTTTTTTACACTAATCTGCGTGCGGAAAAATCTTTTAGTTTTTGGAACATAAATTAGTATCTAATTATAAAATAATGCATAAATTTGCTTAAAATAGGTATATATTTAAAGAAATTGAATTTTGTTGTAATTTGCAGTCTTTTTATAACATTTAATAAATAAAATAAAATAATCATAATTTACCAAATGTAAGTACATATTTTTAATAACTCCATATAAATTATCAAAGAATCCATAACAACCAACTAATTGCTTATGCATCTATCAAAAATTAATTTTCTGTTACGCATTTTTCAACCAAATTGGAGAAAGATTTTGAATGGATTCTGACGACGATTTACCAGCATCGATTATCGAAGCAGCAGAAATAGCAAGTATAGATCTCCTATCGATGAAATCTCGTCACAGGTATGAAAAAGAATTTGTTATGTTTAGAGGCTGGTGTCAAGGTAAAGGGTGTGAAGTCTTTTAAAAAAAGATATTTTTCTGGCCTATTTCTCTTATTTATCAAAAAAATGTAAACCAATACATTATGGTCTAGATACTCTATGCTAAAATGTATTATTAAGTTACGAAAAAAACATAGATTTAAGCAAGTTTTTAAGTGACCGGGCCCGCCTTAAAAAACAAAGCTTTCGGGTTTTTGACCCAAAAAGGAAGTCTTTTTAAAAAAAGAAAGGGGGGAAAGTTCGGGGGCCTCCTTGAACTGTAGGGATGCATAAAAGTTGCACTACGTTTGCTCTGTGGGCTGCCAGAAGAATTATACTGGCCACTCCTCTAGAGAGCCTGAAAATACCTATAAGGACAGATCCCCCTAAGCTCGCGGTGGCCAAAAAGAAGCCTTTCTGTGAGCGTTGGATCATTAATAAGACGAACGACTCTTCTTTGAATGAGCCCCAGAATGCAAAAGTGTTGAAGGGCGCCATTCCCAGACATGAGAACAATTTCTAAAGAGGGTCTGATTTGGGATACATACAGAGTGTACAGATTGGAAGAGAAATATTTTTGGCTCGGAAGAAAATCAATCTTTTGCTCCCAAAGCTATGGATAAAATGTGTTTTGTAGTTGGGTTATTCCCCAAAGCGCCACAAGATTAAACGATATTTTTTCTCAGAACAAACTCTATGTAAGGGATGACTTTTGGGTTTTTCGAACGGGCTTTTTGCCCCCCTTTTTTTCGAGGCCCTAAACAAGATTTTTGCCCCTCAATCAAATAATTTTGGGTCTTGTGAAAGAGATATCTGCATACCGCTTGTTTTCGAAATAGGATTACACGGTGGCTTAAGAAATTGAATACTAGAGTGGAGGATTCTCCAGAAAAATTTGAATGGCTGTGATTGATTGGGGAAGAAGATCGTTAATGTGAAAGAAACAGCGTGGTCCAGCACTGAGCCGGGGACCCCCATTTTGGTAGAAGCTGGAGGAATGACCATCTCACAACGAAAACGTGTTAAAGGAAAGAAAAACTGGAGCCAAAAACAAGTTTGGGGGAAGCCCTAAGGAAGTTTATTAAAGCCCATCATGAGCCCCTGATCCGAAAGCTTTGGATATTCAGACAACGATCTGGGATTCCCCAAAACTCAAGGGACTTGTTCCAGTGGTGTGAGACAAGGAAGAGATCGGCTGTGGATCTCTGGGCTTTATTGTTTATCTAAGACCCAAAAAGATCCCAAAATGGAAAATTTTTGTTTTTAAAAGATCGGTTTAAGAAGCTACAACCAAAGCGTTTTTTGGGAACTATAACACAATTGTAAAAACCAAATGTATCAGCATTATCCTTCGGAAAATCCATCATGGCCCTTCTCAAACTTCTAACCCAGTGCCTGGGCAACTTTCACCGGGTCCCCTCAACTTTTCTCCAAACTCAGAGAAAAAAATACCCACAAAATGTTTTGGAGGCTGGTAGCCCCAATCAATCGCTGAAGGATCCTAGGGAATTTAAAAAATTTTAGAAGGACATTTCAAACAAATTAATTTTTAAAAACCCTGTTCCCCCTTCAGAAAAAACCATCTGACCTTCCAATTACTAAACTTCTGGGTTTCCCTTCCTACTTCCTGTTCAAAACTCATCAAAACCCAACGCCGCCGCCGACAACGTTTTCTAAGAAGAAACCCGCGTCAGCATTTGCAAAACGCAATGCACTTTTACTATAATTCTTATAATAATAATTAGTGTATAAATTTTTTCGTTAAATAAACAATATTTTAATCTAAATCTTTAAAATTTTTGGGGTTTTTTCTCTGGTTTGGGAGAAAAAATATTTTTCAAAACACTTGCGGAAAGAAAATTTTTCCCCGCTCTTGCGTTACACGAACTTCGCTGCTCGTCTTTCCCGTGAACGACCGCGTGCGGAAAAATATCCTTTCCACTTGTTAGGAAAATTACTATTTTGATTATATAATAATTAACTTAATATTGCATAAAAGTTTAAAAATATATATTTATAAAATCATAGTAGTCATCAACGAATTCTTGGATAGAAATAAAGTAAACAAACCTTTTTGGAATTAATATATTCAGAGGGGGAAAGGGGGCATAGTTCTTGTAAAACCTACCGGGAACATTAATTAAACACACTAAATAACATCCTTCGGAAATAACTTTTTTCCCAAAGTTAATGGCGTTGCACCAAAATTACATTTTTTTAAATCATGTTCTTAATTATTTAAAAAATTTTTTTTAAAGGAAACTATTTTTTTTTATTATCTAAGCAACAGATATGACATTTTTTTAGATGCAATTCGATTGCTGTTGATCAAGTCAGTTTATAAAACGTGTTTTAAATAATGCAACCTACCAGAAAGAGATAAAATGTCATCTAATTGCCGTTTCACCTGATTTACTATTTTTTTATTAAACGAATACAGCCCGCTGTCCAAATCACCTTGTTGCCGGTACAATCAAATCTCCCCGGGAAATTTTCATATCAATAAATGTTTATATTTAAATCATTGCCTATATTAACACAAAAGCAATATTTTTGAATAATTTTATTACATTTTTAGATATTTCCCGATTTTGATTTTTAAGATCAATTGTTTGTTTTGAAATAAAACAAACAGATCACTATTTTCCGCACCCCGCCTACAAACTGGTGTTGCTTAGTTCCAAATCCTTGAGTTCGTTGGTAGTCTTTTGGGTTCATAAAATTAAAAAACTTACCCAAACTTTACCACATATTATTGAAAGGCCTCATATATTCAATATTTTAAAAGCTAAATCTGCTTTTATAGAAAAAATAGATATAGAAACAACCTGAAAATAATTTTTTTTGCTTTATTTTAAAATACACAAACAAATCTAAAAAATAATTAAAGACCTCAGTGGAAAAAGGAATAAACATTTGGCAAAACCCAAAAAAATATAGAAAATTCCTTCTAAATTTGTTGTCCGTGTTGTGTAAATTACTTTGGGCATCTCCTTGGTGTATCCTTTAAGGGCAGTTTAAAGTTGAATTTTCTAACGGGTACAATGATTAATTTAATCCACTTTTGCATCATTTGAACAATAAGTGAGAGATTAACTATTAAAAAATTTTGGCATTGATTTGTTAAATTTCACCAATTTTTAAAAAATGACTTAGGCTAAGAACAAAAGAAGTTAACTACTTTTTTCCCTGTATTTGAAAAATATATATATATATATATATATATATATATATATATATATATATATATATATATATATATATATATATATATATATATATATATATATACATATATATATATATATATATATATTATATATATATATATATATATATATATATATATATATATATATATATAATATATTATCTTTTAAAATTTTCTGGTTTTCTTGGGATGGGTCCAGATATATGAAAACAGTTGCTTATAAGCAATTTTTTCACCCCAATTTTATTCAATTTTGTTTCGGCTTGAAGGGCCTTCATCGGGTACATAATATGTTTTTTTTTTTCCAAAAAATCAATCTGCAATAGAAAATTTTGATTGAAATTTTCCCTATACAATATATCAAAATTTAATCTTAATTTAAAAACCCAAGGGCTTTTCCGAAAAACATAATTTTTGTTGTTAATGAACTTTTAAAATTGGGAAATGACAAACAAACCTAAACCCAAAACGGTTATATTCAAAAAAAAACGGTCTTCTTTTCCAACTATTTTTTTTTTTAAATTATTATTATTTTTCATAATTTATAGAGACTACTAGCACCATTTTACCAAAGAAATAAAAAATTGTGTTCAATGTCAGAACTGAAAAAAACTGAAAAATATTTTTTAAAAAAACGAGAGAGTTCTTTGCATATAGATAATAATATAGAAATATGTTTTATTTTGTGTGGTCATCTGGGGCAGTAGTAAGATTTTTTTTAAATTTTTTTTTAATAAAATTTGTTTTTTAAATTTTATATCTAAATATTATTGCATTTATGATTATGTTGTTGTGAAATTTTTTTTTAATTATTAGTGAGATTGCAATAATGCATACTTAAATTCTTTGGTCTCCTTTGTGTTTTTGCCTTTTTGTTTTTTGAATAAACCTTTTCAAAGGGCCCCGCCGCACATCATCCACCTCGCACTCGTTCCGACACTGCCAATGTCACTTTGACATTGGTGGTAATTGTGTCCGCAAATGCTTTCCACTAGTAGCATCAGTCATCATCAGTGTTTCTACTATTCGTGGGCAGAAACGAAGCAAGAGATGGACGCGATTGTTTAAAGTTCAGAATCCGACGGTGATAATGAGTTTTTATACAGATTTTTTTTAAAAAAGATTCATCCAAAAAAATATGGAAGAGCTCTTACTTGTCCAAAAGGAAACATGGAAATTCAAATTAACTTCTGAGTTTTCAGACGAAAAATTTAAAAATTATTTTAGAATGATAGAAACGTTTAGAAGTACTGGATTTTCTAGTTTAGAAGATAAAGGATGTGGGGGTTTCATGAACAATTAGTACTGAAAAGAAAAATTGGCTTTTTTCTTAAGGTAAGTTTATTATGTAGGTGAATTTACAAAATTTAAAATTGGAACTATTAAAGAAAAAAACAATTTAAAAAATTTTAAACATATTTAGAACTGTCAAGTTCTTTCCCCAGTGATTATATTTGGTGTCCACGTTTTCCCGTGGCTGTTGTATAGGGTGGTATAATATGTTCTTTGCATCCCATGGCTGTTGTTCTACCAGGAGAAGGCGTATTGATGGAAAAATATGATCTTACATCACTATTCTTTTGAATAGGAAGAATGTGGACAGGAAAAAGAATATTCTACAAAGTTTTTTGATTCTTCTTGGGGGAAAATAATGTAAATATGTTTGTTTTTAATACTGTTTTGAGACATGGCGCCAATCTTTTTGTAGTCTCGTACATACTAATAAAAAAATGAAAAGTGGATCATTTTTAACATTGCTTATAGTGAAATCATTATTGGTTTTTAAATTGTCGTTCTCGGTTTTTTGCTGTCTTTTAAGGGTTTCGTTCATGGTCCCAATCGATTTGGGTTTTTAAGTTATTCAAAGTGTCTTTTTTCGTGTCTCTTATTTCCTTTATCAGCTGCTGTACCAGCAGATTTGTGATAAAGGGGTTTCCCTTAGTTTCTTCCTCTGATTCATGAATATCCGTATCATTACCCCTTGTTTTGAACGTCAGTTTCTTGTTTTGAATTACTATGGGGATGATTCTGTTTATGCATAGTATCTTCATTTATTGGTGTTTGTGACCTATTTTCCATATGGGGGTTAAAAAGCCCTATTTTGAAAGCGCCATGTCTTTATAAAATTTAAAAGGTCCACTTTTCGGTTTAGAAATTTTCTTTCCGACGAAGCGTCTCGGTGATTGTTCTAGTTTTAAAATTTCTTGGGTTCACTTCCCCCCAATAAAATTAATTCATAATAATCTGACTATATAAAATACATATAATAAATGTATTTTTTCTTTACAATTGTCCAAGGGGGTAACTCATTATGGGGATTGGTTTTTAGTTACAGAATGGGAGAAAGGACTATCTCAAATATTATAACCAAAGTATCTTCAGCTATTTGGAGGAACATAAAACCTATTTACTTGCCGGAACCTACACTGGATATATGGAAAAAATGCTGTCTTTTTTCCCAAAATATAGGGCCCAAATGCCTAATACTGTGGGCGCTACCCGATGGAAAACCTGTGACAATTAGAAACCTATAAAAAATTGGACCCATTTTTTAATTATAAGAAACATCAATCTATTATTGCTTTTCCCGGTAGTAGACGCAAACTATAAATTTGTATTTATTGATGTCGGTTCTAAAGGAGTTTCCCAGATGGAAACATATTTGATAATTGCATATTAAAGAAAAATGATGAATAGACAGCTACATCTGCCCGAGCCCAAGGTCTACCTGGAAGAAAATAGTTGTGCCTTATGTTATTGTTGGTGACGCGGCTTTTTCCTTTAATGGAAGGCGGACCTTTTGCTCGAGACAGGTTATGAAATTATAGAAACAAAGTTTTGTAAAAGACTCTCAAGAGCAGACACGGTTTGAATGTGCATTCGGCAAAATTGAGTTCCCGGTTCAGAATATTTTACCCATTTGAAATGAAAGTAGAAACGGTAGCCCAAAATTCATGGCGAGTTGTGTTTCGCAAATTTTGTAAGTGTAACTAGAAATATGGATGAGGACCTGAACCTGGAAAATAAAAATTTTTCAAATTTTTCAGCAATTATTCCCCTTTGCCACGAGTGAGGGGGACGCGTTTCGAAAAGGGCTTTTTGAAATAAAGACCAATATACGGATTATTTTAACCCCGTAGAAGGACAAAGTATTGGCAAAACCACGGGTTAAACGGGGTGCGTATTGATATCGTTAAACAATTAATACAATGGAACTTGTAATTATTTTGTAAACCCCACATAGGGAGTATAATAAATAAATGTTAAATTTCACATCTTCAACATCCATATGCTACATTTATAACATCAGTAAGTTTTATAAAAACAATACTTGCCATCCTTGAGATTTAGCGCCTCTGCGATTAATTTCCTTTTAAAGAACCCTTAATTTATTCATATAATCTTGGTGTTTTACGTCGTATAAACTTTTTTCGCTTCGAACGGCTTCAATAAAGCTCCTCCATTTTAAGTACTCGGGGCCTGTCACTAAAACAATGTTCCTCGGTCCCCTAGCCACACTGCGCGTAGGGCCCCTCGTGCCTGCGTCGACGTGAAACAGGTTGCGGAGTTTGGTGAGGTGTAAAAGTAACGAAAAAGAGCGTACCCGTATGTATTCGTTACTATATCAATTAGTACTCGTTCTATCATTTCGTTACGTTACTCGTTTTTTGATCCCCCAAACTGCATGTTATGTTGGGAACGAATCGGTCGTATTGCGTATGCGTACAGTATGACGTCGCGGTGTGAAAACATCGGGCCATTACATACCAACGCGTAAGGTGTATTTTTCACTTGTTGATATTTTAAACCAGAATTGTGTTTAAGTTATTCTTAAATTAGTTTGATTTAATAAGTAAAGTGTATAACTACAAAGTAAACTGTTGACGGAATCTCCAAAATTTTGCAATGGAATTACTTTTTTAAAAAAATTTTAATCTAAAATTTATTTTTATATTACAAGCAACAAAAATAGATGTCGAAAGTTATTTATTATCAATAAAAATTTACACAACTTTTATTAATAAGTAAAACATTAAAATATTTTTGGTTAGAATGAAATTAATCCCCAAAATGAAAAAAACCATGTTTAAACAAAATAAAAACAACAAAAAAAAATTTTGTTCTTGAAAAAATAAACGTAAAAATAAAAAAAAAACATTTTTAAACAAAACTAAAACAACAAAGAAAATCTTTTTTTCGTAAAATGAAATTGAACCTAAAGCCACCCCAATTGTTATGGGCAACTTTAAAAAACATCTGGAAGCTACGTCGCGCCATATCAATAAAAAAACCCTAATTAAATAAAAACATTTTTTAATTTAAGAAATTTTTGGTTTTTATTTTTAAAAAAAAAATCTTTCATCCATTGTAGCAAGAAAAAATTTAAAATGTAAAATTAAAAAAGTAAGTGTAAATAATAATATATGGGGATATAAACAATTAATAATATTTAAAAATTAACCGCAAAAAACAATTAAATGCCATTAAATTTAAGATAGAACAAAACAAAACGTGAAAATGCATGGTAATAAAAAACAAAAACATTCATATTTCTAATTTGTAAAAAAATCTTTCATACCTTTTTTCTGTTCAAATTTTAAACTTTGTCTACACAAATACACAATAAACGTTTAATACGTTTTTAAATTCCCGATTTCGTCCTGGAATTAAAAAACCCTTTCGATCAGCAAACGTTAAAACACGCATCAACTGTACGTGCGGTTTAAAAATAATACGAAAAATGCCCCCTACCGAAATGCATACGAGTAACAAATGCATTCGTGTGTGGCTTGTTCTCGGTATAGATGGCCCCCTTCTCAGTACCGAAAACCCCTTTCGGTTTTTTACCCTCTAGAGTTTTGGTTAGTCGCCCTGGTTTCCAATTCCCTCGAACACAGCTCGTGACGGGGCCCAAAGCGAGTGGGGGTGTGCGGCGGGGCTAAGAATTCTCTAAGTGTATTTGTTTCTGTTTTCAAAAATTTTTTATTTTCAAAATCAAAAGTATGTTTTTCGGTGGAGTGGTTTGTTAGAGCAGTTTTGTTTTCGTTTGTCATTTTATTTTCCTTTTTTCTGTTTTTAAATATTGGCTTGTTTTGTCCCATGTAAAATCAGAAAATTTTGGGAAAGCTAAATATAACAACAAAAGGGCAAAAAAAATAAAAAAATATATATATATATATATATATATATATATATATATATATATATATATATATATATATATATATATATATATATATATATATATATATATATATATATATTATATATATATATAAATTTTATATTATATATATATATTTTTTTTTTGTTATTTTCGTGGTATTGTTTTTAAATAAATATTTTTGTCCCTTACCGATGCAAATTTTAAGCCAAAACAGACAAACCAACTGAAAAGGGTTTTAAGATTTACAAAAGATTCAAACAGCTAACCACATGGCAACAATGCCACTTCTTTTTTTTGAAATTATGAGCAGATAGCTGCCCCTGTTTTTACCTGATAGGACCAAAAAAACCCCCCTATATTTGATTATGTTTTTATTTTCTGAAAACAGTTTATAAAAGGTTCTACATCTAAAAAAAAAAGTTCGTATAAGCATGAATGCATTAATGCTTCGTTTTTGTGATATGGGGTGTTTAAACTATTCCGCCTTTAGCACTTTATTATATATTTATGAAAAACCCGTTAAGATGAGTTTTAAAAGACGAAAAATGGGCCATTAAAGGCCAATTTTACACTAACTAGGACAGAAAAGCCATTTCCAGCATTTTATTTACACTTAAGTTTCACCTGCTTCCAAAAATAACTACAAAAAAAATATTAAAATTAAAAGAATCGTACTTCCTAAAAAATATTATTTTTTTGCAAAAACCAGTGACGTTTAGTTTCTTTCACTAAACATACAGATTTGCCCGACCGATGTATGTTTTAAAAATTTTATTTTTGGGGGGGAAGTGTTTTGGTTGTGTTTAGGGGGTTATTGAAAAAAACCGTAAAAATTTTCCCTTTCCCCTTTGTGCATTCTTGGGACGGATATTTAAAACAAAATATATGGTAAAATTTTAAGCCCAATTTGAATCATTTTGGAGATACCGGGGGTTCTTGATGTTTAGTCAATTTTACGAGCGCTCTGTATATCGGTTACTATTAGGGATAGAGAAAAACTTTGAATAGCATAATCTTGTAGGTTTTTACGTAGATTCCAGGAGCGCTGATTTTTTTCTGTTATTTAAGCTTTTTGTATTATTACATCAACGGGTTTAAAGGGCCCAAATTTCAAAAAAATTACCTTTTTAACATTTCCCTATTTATTTTTTTAACTAAAAAGCACCAAAATTTTTCCAAATAACATTTAAATCGGACATTTGCGGCCACGGTAAAACCCTGATACGCTCTCTTTCCATCCATTCATCATTTCCATGACCATATCTTTGAAAGATAAAATTTCTGTCCAAATGATCCAGTACGGGGCATGGTATTCTGTAGTAGATCTATATATCCTCCGCATTAGACCTCCCCTCGATAAAATAACATACACCAAGCCCTTGTTTTGTATAAACATTTACCGATTATCGCCCACTACTTCTGCCCTTTTTGGAGTTATTTTTCATCAAATCGTGTTCCTTGAGGCCTTTAACCCCTTTAAAGTATCCCATTGTAGCGGGGGGGGGAAACACTTTCCCATCGGTGATATTATATTTTTCCAGAAAATCGGTTTCAAGAAAAATTATAGAGCAAATCCAATTAGTTGTTCTTTATTTGCATTTGTTAAAAACGGTTTAAGGCTTCCGGGTGGCAGCGCAATTCGGATGTCTGTCTTATTCTTCCCGGGCCCCCCTAACCGATGCTGGGAAAATGCTTTTTGTTTTTTCTGTAACTACAAATTTAAATGGTTGGTTTCCCTTTAAAACATTAACTATTATTTCTTGTTCTTGATTCGATAGTTTGGGCGACCACTTTAGCTCTTCTCTCAAGGAGTGTGTTTCCCCGCCATTTTTTTTTAACAAAATAAATGGTACTCTTGGATGTTAAACTCTTTCGCCACATCTCCTTCTAAACCCAAATTCTTTCTCAATATAATGAATAATTAATACTTTTTGATCCAAATTAAAATTTGGCATTTTAAAATTTTTTTAGACACTGACCCAAAGGACAACTGTTTTTATTAGCTTTTTCCCAAAAGGGGATTTTATTTTAGTAGAAGGTGCATAAGCCTATTTTACAAAAGGGAAAAAGAATTCCCCAAGATCTAATTGCTGTTACTGTACAAACGGAATTGCTCCACCTCTTACGATTTTCTTGATACCATGTGATATATTTGCGTGTACATAAATCTATCATAATATCTTAACGGGTTTTCGATAAATTTAAAATAAAATAATAAAGTTGAAGTAGCTTAAACGCCCTTTAGTTCAGTAAATAAGTCCGAAAAAAAAAAAAAGCCTGAAAGATCAGGTTAGCCGTCCAACTTTTTTTAAAGGTATTAATATTGCATTAATCTCTGAAAATATCATAGATAAAATTGTCCGCAAGGGCATGAAAATGGGCCCTTTGACCCGGGAAACGTTTTTCAACTTTTTGGCGGGTATCTCCCAAAACATGCTCTTCGCAATTCATTTTGGGGGGACAATAAAAGAGCAGTTCATCATCATTCACGGACAAATTTTTAAATTCTTTCCTAAAAATTATACTTTCATGATTCAAAGTTCATATAAAAGAAGAAACCTGACTGAAATAACTTTTCACTGTTTCCTTTTTTTTGTTTCTCTAAAATATTAAAAACCCGAGACAAAATTAGTTTTTGCTCGATTTTTTGACCCTTCTATCAAACAGTTCCTTTTTTATAAAAGTAATTTAACCAAACCCCTTTCGGATAATGAGGCTTTGAAAAGTGTTGAATACATTCCGAAACACTTAATAAATATTTTTGTGTATTTTTATAAACAAACGTTTTCTTCTTATGCGGTTCTTTTATTTTTTCCAAAAAGTTTTAAAAATGCTTGGTTTTAATTAAAAAATATTTTTGAATTTTTTAAAAATTTTTATAGCCTTCCAAAGCCCCGTTATCAAAAGAATTCGTTAAAATTACTTTTTTAAAAAAAAATAAAAACGTTGATGGGAGGGCAAAATATCAAGCACACAACTGGCTCAGTTTCTAATATTCTAATGAAACAAGGAAACAATAAAAAGATATTATTGCTCCCGTTCCCCTTTCATGTAAACTATAAATCGCAAAAAATATGCATTTTACGTAAGTTACTTAAAAATTAGTCTATCGGGGAAATGAAAAGTCCCGGCACCTTTCGAGATCAGGGCAGGTGCAATCCGGCGCATTAATGGACGATTATTGCAAAAAATATCAAATTTTTGAAAAAAGTGAAGAAATCATTTTTGCAGTTCTGCTCTTCTTTTTCGTCAAATATCTGAAATTAAAAAAATTGTGACGGCCAACCCCATCTTCAGGTTCAAGCTTCGTTTACTTTTTGCAAAAGGGCCCCAAAATATTTCCGGACCCATGTTAATACAAACTTTTTTTATATTTTTTCGCCCAAGATTTGCATAAATTTTGCTCGACAATCTTTTAACCTACCCAAAAATACTTGGTTTATTTACAAAAAGTGCTCAGCAGTTTTTTAAAAAATAAAATATTTAAATCACAGAAATTTTTCTTCCATTAAGTAAGACAACAAGGTTGGCATCAATGTCAAGAATAAGACCAACATTGGCAGTTAGGTTAACTATAGCCAGTAGATTTGCATCGACATTAGCTAGAATGCTTAAATTGGTATTTTTGTCACCACTGCATATCTAAAGAAAAAAAAATCGTTTAATAATAACTTTATATTGTTCAAGTACAAACTTAATTAAGAGTAAATTAGGTATTAAGGTCAGTAAGTGTTTCTTACTAATTGAGGATGTGTTTGAAGATCAAGACGCAGTCGCTTTTCTACCTACGATCCTTTCGAAATATGTAAAGAAATTACCAAAACAATTCAACTAGGCATTGAGACCTATATTCCCCAGACTAAAAAAAAACCACCTTCAAATCACAAACGGGGGTTTTTCTAAATCCTGTGACAAAACCAGATTTTTAAAAATTTAAGCCCACAAAAATTTTTTTTAAAAACCCTAGTCCCGAAATTTGACAGGCTAGCATCAGAGCAAAAATCAGTATAATAAGACCATTTCAGAGGCAAAAGACCGTTTAACAATCGGATAAAAGAAAAAGTTCTTTTCTGTCTGAGGCAGTAAAGCTTTCTGGTCCCTTTCCAAAAATATTAGTCAAAACTTGTGCACAAATTTTTTTCACCCCCTAATCTCAAAAGTTTAAAATTGTTTCTACCTCAAAAGGGAAAAAAGCAAAACGATTTGCCGCACAATTTGCTGCCAATTCTCTTTGATTTTCCCTTTAATCTTCCTCTACCAACAGTTTCCCTGTTTCTCAAAAAATGCCCGATATCATTTTAAAGTAAAACCCAGATCAAGCGTATTTTTTTTTCTCCTAAATACAAAAAAATCGTTTGGGCTAAATGGCATCCCAAACAATCGTCCTAAAAAGGTGTTTGAGTTTGGGCCCCTTCCTAACTTGCCTCTCTCGAATCTCTTAAACGGGGTTTTTCCCCGGGAAATTGGAAAGCTACACGTGTACAACCTGTCCCCCCAAAAAAGGATGCAAAACTCTTCCTTCTAATTTAAAACCCATATCTTTTCTTTTGTTATTTGTAAAGTAATGGAAAAATTAATTAATTCCCCAAAACTTAAAGTACCTGGGAAAAAAAACAAGATCTTAAAGATAGACAGTATGGATTCCATCACAGAAGATCCACAGCATCTTATCTTATTTCCTTTGACTTACACAAACTTAATGTCCCTTAAGTTTCTTGGTTTAAAACCCAGATCATTCCTCTTGGGATCTTTCCAAAACTTTTGATCCCCGGTCTGGCATATGGGCTTCTTAACAAACTTCCTTCTTTCGGTTTTCACCCAACTTTGCTCTTTGGGACTCCCGTTTTCTTTCTAATCGACGTTTTCAGTTACTGTAGATGGGTCCATTCTTCCAGCTTCACCAAATTAATTTGGGGGGCTAGGGGGTCAGTCCTGGCACCATGCTGTTTCTTTACACAAATTTGATCTTCTCTCTTCCAAGTTAATCCCATTCATGGGTTTTCTGACGACAGTACCCTCCACTCTGGGGAATTTTAATTTCTTAAGCCACTATAAATTTTGTTGGAAAACAAGCTGGTCAATGCAGATATCTCTTTTTCAGACCCCAACTTATCTTGGATTGGGGCATTAAATTTGTTTAGTTTAATCCTCAAAAAAAAAGTCATTTCGCTGTCACGAAAAAAAAATTTAAAAGGGTCTAGTTACAAGTTCTGCAGAACAAAGGGGTCATTTAATCTTGTCGGCGTTACTTTTAAGAATAACTCAGTAATTTGAAATCATCACTTACAAAATGCCCAATCTAACCACTAAAAAAGCAAAAATTTCGAGCGTGAAAAAAAATTAAATATTAAGCTCTGGTAATATAAACTTTTGTTGGGACTTGTAAACTTCGTTTTTTAGTTTGATGGGTTCCAGCAGTCCTCTCAAGCAGTGGGGTGCTCTCGCACTGGGGCCAAGGGCAGGTCTAGGACGGTCACTTTTGTTTTTTTTCTACAAACAACCCAAACGTTTAACATATTAAACTTATTACGGAAAATTCCTGTCTTGTCCCGACTATCTCTTGGGGGCTTATTTTCTCCCTTTTAAAGGGGAAAGACAAGAGGCCTTCCTTCCGAGCTTTTCTCGAGGTCTCTCGTCTCGAGCAGCCCACGTTTGCACAATGGTAAAAGATTATGAGTTTTAAATTATATTAGGACTTTAAATTGGAATCGAAAAAATTAAAAATATATTAAACAAGAAAGAAATAATATACTATAAGCTTTAATATTGGATTTTTAGAGACATAAAAAAAATATAAACTTACAAAGTTGTGCATGCTTTGAAATTTTTTTTTTTTTTTTAATTATTTCTGAAAACAAAAGCTAGAAAATTAAAAAAACCCCCCATTTTCCAAAATCATAGATTTGTAAAAATTTGGGATTTAAAAACAACCTGCTCTTTAAATTTATGTTTGCCGAGGGGCCCTCTTTATTTTTTAAAGGGGGTGAAAAACTACCTTATTGTTAAACTTATATATAGAGTATTTTAGGCTTATTTAAAATTAAAATTTGGGATTTAAATAAGTTGAAAGAAGTATTTTTTTTTTTAACCTTTTTAAAATATTTCACCCTTTAAAAATTTCCCTTTTTGTTTAAAAAAATATTTCCCTTTTAAAAAATTAATATATAATTACAGTGTCTTGCATGAAAATTTGGGATTAGGCTTTACTTCCCTCTTTTCAAAATCTATTATGCTGAAGGTTGCTTTTTATTTTTGGGTTAAAACTCCCCCTTATAAAACTTTTAAAACTATCAAAATAAAAACTTTAATTTTTAAATTTTTTTAAGGTAAATCATTCATCATAAAATTATCATATAAATTTAGAAATAAGTATTTAATTTTTAAAATAATATTTAGTATATTCTACAAAAAATCAGTTTTTAGGGATTAAAAAAAAAAATGTTATCATAGAAAAATTAAAATATTTTCAGAGTTGTAATTAAAAACACAATACTAAAAAAGTATCAATTTTAAATTTTGGGTAATTTTTTTCCTAAAAAAATCCACCTTACAATTCAAGGGCTATTTCACTAGAGTGTATTACACCGGAAATAAAATCAGTATCCAGCTGAAAATATTGCACCTGGACAAACCAACAACTTTTTTATTTCAGCGAAAATTTTTTTGGCGTAACTTGATATTTTTCATTCATAATTTTGGATATCAAAAAAAAAAAAGTTCAAACAATGAAAACAGATTTGGAAATTTTCATTTACTGAGATCAAGCAATTTTTAATTGTCTCGAGTTGCCTCCTCTCATTTTCCAAAATTTGGTATGCGGGTTTTATGCTGATTGCAAAATCTGAAAAAAAAATTTTTTGGCACTTTTTCTTTTACAGATATTCATTATCAAAGTTAAAAATCAAACTAACCTAATTTTCTTTTCCCCCTTTTTTTGTACACAATTCTTGATTGTTACACTAAAGTGACACACAATATTTTATAAACCCCCTTGTATTTTTATTTATTTTATACCTTTTCCTTTAAAATTTTTGAACTCTCAAGTTCAAAGGCCGCAACCACAATTTTTACAAAAAAAAGGTATGGTTCCTACACGTTTTCGGCGTGTGAAAGTGGGGGGTTTCAATAAAATTGGAAAAAAAAGTAAATTAATATAAAAAAAGGGTTTTTAAAAAGGGGTTTGTGGGGAAAGCTGTGTCCAATTTGTGTAAATCAAAATTTCTTAAGAGAAATGGGTTTGATTTTCTTTGATGAAAGAATATCTTTCGAAAAATTGGGAAATTTTTCAATTCGTAAAGGCGTCTAAAAAAAAACCCCTTTACCCAAAATTTGGTTAAAATCGGAAAACCTTTGGGCAATTACCACAATTCATAACACGATCCCTTATAACGGCGAAATCGAAAAATCTGCCGGAACAATTTTCCCAATTTCTTGAGGAAAGAATACAATTTGGAAAAAAGATACTTCAGGATTTGGCGAAAAATTTTAGAATTTATGGGGATAACATGGGAAAAAAAAAAAGGGACCAAAGGGTCTAGTATAAAATCTGTGAATCAGTGGCAGATGGGGGCAAAAAAAAATATTTTTAAGAATTTTCCCCAAAAAAAGTGGATCATTCAGGACATAATATTTTTTTCAGCTCGATTAAGATCCAGCGTCAGCAACTAACCCAAACCTGAAAAAATAGTGAGTTCAAAGCATTTACACCCAAATCTTTTGAAATGGTCCCAAAAGTTACGGCAAAGGGCAAAAACAGACGGATTACAAAAAAAATTTTTCCACATTTGTTTTCCCTTGGATTGCCTGGCGTGGCAAAGAACGGGTTATGTAAAATTCATATTTTCAAGAACTTTTGGGCTCAAGGGTAGGTAACTAAATAATTGTTATATTTATTTTGTTTGTAAAAATTAATTTTTTGGGAAACTTCTCTGGAAGGGTTGAATATAATCCCATATTTTGAAAACTTCAACAGGCTCTAAAGTTTAACAAATAGTAAATGGCTAGTAAGAAACAGAATTAAAAACCTGTGTGGGGCCCGTTATATTTGAAATTAATGGAAAAAAGAGCAATAATCCTCACTTGACCACAGGCATTGTTTTAACTATACATCCCAACTGGAAAAAAGTGTATAGTACAAAAACAGCCGACTAAATCCTTATCAAAGTGGACAAAACAATCTGCTAAAAAAAATTGGTTAGTTTAAAAAAATTAAAATTCCCAATCATTCCCCTCGTCTTCTGCAATCTCACTTCAAAAATGGGTTGGTGATCAAGAGGCTATTAAGCTCACAGGACTTTTCTGGGTCCCCAACTCTATAAACCATATCTTCAGCTATCCAGGCACCACCTATTTAATTAACAATTTGCGAAAAAATAGGAAAATGAAGCTTCGTCCTCTACAGTACTCAGGTCAGGTACAAACTCAATCTGTGGTTGAAAAAACAGCGCTCAAACTAATATTATAATTGCACATTTTATAAAAATTAATTAGGTGGTTTATTTACTTGTTTTGATAATTTTTTTTAAATAAAATAATTCTGTTCTGTTTATTTTCAAATCTCCTTACTGAAATAGTCATGACAATACCACTCGAAAAAAAATTATGTAAAAAATTAAAATTTCTCAAGGTTTTATTCAAGTTTTTTGTTTTTCCCTAATTTCGCGAATGACTTTTTTGGAAAAAATCCGGGGCCGTCAGGCAGTGTTTTTATCAAAATTTCATGCCAAACACTTTCATTCATACCTTTCAATATTCTCCCCGAAAAAATTTTCTTTGATATATATAAAAAAATTATACAAACGGCGCTTTTTTTTTAAAAATGTCGCTTTCCATGCTCAAAAAATTTTTTTTATGCTCTCCTGGGGATTTTTGAAAAAATTATAGGTTTTTTTATTTTTTAGGGGGCAGAACGTGGGACTTGGACTTGGGCCCCGCTTTTTTTAATTGGAGTTTCATTTATTTTGTTTTTTTCCAGGATCTGGAGAGGCCGACCTAAAAATGGCGTTCCCGGGTTTTTAATAACCCAAACCCCCCGGGTTCCTTTTTGGGGAATCGGGATAAGCTGCCACCATTTCACGTGACATATTTGGGGGTGATAAGCCTAACTGCAATTTAAACGGATTTTGGGATAGGGAGCTGAATTAGTAGGAATCTTTTGTATCTATTCCCCACGTGGCAATTCAGATCTGGAAAGCGTAAAAATGGTTAAAAACGGGGTTCGGATCCCAAAAAAACCCCGGAGGTCAATTCTTGGGAGGACTCAGCCAAGGCTAATTTTTGTTCTTTTTTGGTCCGGCGGTAAGGCAGGTTGCCCGGGGGAATCAGCCCAGGTGCCCTTACTCTGCCCTTCCGGGGTTTCCCTATTGGGTGCTACTTGAAAGGAAAAACGTCCCGGGGAGAACCCGGTCCTTTGTAAAATTTTAGTTCGGTGCGCCAAAAAAAACGCCGTTGAAAGAAGTGCACGGTATCGACCAGGTTTTAAAAGAAGTGCAGGTGGACCTTTGTCACCGCCCTGAGAAGCCGTTTGGTATTTTTTAGGCGACCCAAATTTCCGTTTTTTGGAATTGACCGCCGCCGTGTAACGAAGGCAGAGAGACCCCCGGATAAACGTTCTAAAAAAGGAATCAAAACGAAGGGGCAAAAATTTTTGGGACCCACCGTTTAAACAATAATCGGGAATATTTGAACACCACCAAAAACAAAGGCCCTAAAAGTGAGGCTCAAAAACCCAAAATAAGGCTGGGTTCCCGGGCCCTGTGATTTTTGGCACTCGGTCGTGATGTGCCCCTCGTTCTTTTAACCTTAAGGGTATAGGCCTTTCCTTGAGCTGAAGGAAACAGTTTACGGATACGTAGACGTAGCGAGGAAGACCTATCTCACGCTTTGAAAAGATCATTAATGACCCCTTTGGGACATTTTGTTTTTTTCCACCCATAAGAAAACCTTAAAACTTCTATTATTATCTTAAGGAAGTTCTCTTTACCAAGAAAAAACATATTTTAAAGACAGCTTTTTTTTTATTTGTTTTTTTCTACCGAATAAGAAGCATGCAATTTATTCTCCCCGCTATATGTAAAAATTTTGTAATGGTTCTTGATTTTTCATACTCTCTAGTTTTTTCCCCAAAAGTTTTTATTATTTTTAAAATTTAATTTCCCCCTGTGTCCCAAATTGGTGGGAAGAATTTAACCCGAATGGAAATAGAGAATCGTTAAATGGGAAAGTTTGGACAATTTTAATAAGCTTAATCGTTCCCTACTTTTTATCAGTCAGGTTTGAGAAATTTAAAACTAAAAATAATTTCCCAAAAAACGACATATTTTTTTATAAGTGAAATTTTTTAAATCTGTAAAACTTTTTATGGCACTTTTTTTTAAAAATTTACCAGTAGTCAATTTTTTATTTTCTCGTTTTTTGGGTTTTTGAATCATCAACTTTTTTTTTATAGTTTTTGGTTTTGTATTAAAAAGTGCTTTTTTTCTATTCAATGTATAACTTGCCCCTTTTTAGAGGGTTTTTAACTTCATTTATTTCAAAACGATATTTTCTCAGTTGGCCTGGTTCCTGACTCATTTTTTAAATAAAATTAGTAAATTTAAAAAAAATAAAAGCTAAACGATATTTTTTCAAAAATGGGTTTCCGGGAAAATGAATAACGTTAAACCGTGATACAACAAAACTACACGTAACAAGTTAATTTAAACAGGGGAAAACCAAAAAAAAATGAAAAAATGGCTAACTAATATTCCTACTAAAATGAGATTTCATTACCCAAAATTTAAAATGTTGTCCATATTTCTCAACATATTATTTTTTTTTAAAGGTCCCCAACACCTATGAGGTTTTAAAATAGATGTGGAATCTCTTCTTTTGGCGCAGTGTGGGTTTTCTTTTAAATGTTGGTTACTCGGGATCTGGTTGTCGATTTTCAACGTTCTTCTTAGGTAGTGGTTTAAACTTTAATTACAAATTTGTAAACCCGTTTTGAAAGTATATTGGGTTTGGGGTGCTGCCTTTCAGGAAAAATTGTCGAAATCTTTTTCGCGCTATATTAACATTCTTTCTGGGAAAAAATTAAATTCTAGTTTTTCTTTAAATAATTAACCCCCTTTTACAAAGTTAAAAATGTTAATAACGTACTGACTACCTTTTTAAGAGCTAGATACACTTGGAATCAAGCCCTGAAAAATATTTGTTTTTTTTGAAGTGGATAGGTTATAACTCCTAAACTATAACATGTTACATTTTAAAACAGAATAAAAGCCCCTATTTGGCT